>JAQQZZ010153592.1:0-26546 GCA_030265115.1 Mopalia vespertina | reverse complement strand
TGATTTGACTGGGATTATGAGCATATATTTTCAAAAAAAGCCTCTAGTGGTGGACCTGCTAGCTACTCAGCTTGTTTACACTAACACAACCATAAAATGTGAAGTGTTCTATACTATTGGAAAGTTAATCTTCCTCCAGTGCTAAGTAAAAACAGCATTTTCTTGCTTCAGTCAAACTGCCCTTAGCCATAGGGCTCCTAGATTAGGTACATTGCTCCAGCAGGCCTGTGTTTTAATCTTTTCCGGCATTACCTTAAAATCGGTCCGCTTAAATTTTGTGAGATAACCTAAGTTTTGCATTTGCCGCTGCTTTGCTGATTTTTTAGCACATGAAACAGTCTTATTTGTCGCACAAAGTGGGCAGAAATCCTGCAAGAATACAGGTTTTGTTTAAAACCAAGCTACATAATTTCTACCAATCGCCATCGGGACAGTACAATTTGACATGGGTATAATTATTACCTTGATTATGTTGTTTTGAACAGGCAGGTCATGTGTGTGGTGATAATAAAGACTTGGTGGACGGACTTCCTACTGGTTCTGTCAGGGTATCTTTTGGATACATGTCCACACTGGATGATGCACAGAAATGTCTCCAATTTATTGCTGATTGTTTCCTGGAAGGTGTCAAGGTCAAACCAATTTTCTCAAGGTCAAGTTGTGTTATTCCTCCACCGCCTGAGCACAATGATAAAAATAAGGAGAATCTTCTCAGCAGGTCTGTTCCAGTGGAGTCTACTAGAATACCCTGTGATGTAGTGAGCCAACCTGCACTCATTAAGGTGAATGGAAAATCAGGAGATGTGTGCCTTACCAATATATACCTGTTCCCAATGAAATCCTGTGGTGCCTTTGAGGTAAGTAAAGCAAAACTGCAGTTCAGATATTTAGTTCACAAATACAGTAACATAGATATTGATGGTAAGTCGCTTTATAAGTCACTGGAAGGTTGTCATTGCTAAAGTTAATCCACCTCTTGATTACATATGTAGTCTGGAATTGCTTTTTTTGTTTGAAGACAAAATAATACCGGTAATGATAATAATATTTAGCAAATACATAAAGCCGTACAGAATAATGCATGTATATTTGTCAATTTGAGGTGAATACAAAGCAATGTAAGTGAGAACTCGCTTTTTTAAAAGGCCTTGGTTTGGTGTTGGGATAACTAAGGTCGACTCTTATATTGTGGACAGGTTACAGAATGGCAGCTTGGTCCCACTGGTTTTCTCTATGACCGGAACTGGATGATAATAACAGAGAATGGGGTGTCTCTGGGGCAGAAGAGAGAACCTAAGCTTTGTCGTCTACATCCAACCATTGATCTCAAACGAGAGAAGTTGATACTGAACTTTCCAGGTAACTTCTATGGTTGTAATGGACTTCAATGCATTATCCATGGCTTCATGACACTGTTTTCTTCTTGCCCCATAGCATTTAGTGGTCTCTTTGGGGACCTATTCTGTTGACTAGTCATCTTGGATCATGTTTCTTTCTTGGTTTTCTTCTCTGGATGGGCTCAGTGCTAGTTATTAATGTCTGGTTTCTTTCATCTCAAAGAATGCCAGTTGCCATGTTAGTCAAATAACATATGGAATCCTCCGGCATTTGAAGGGAGCTTGTTATTGACCTAGTGCTCTCTGAATTAAGGGCACAATATGAAGTTGTTGTGTCTACAAAATATTCACATTCACGTTACTGTACTGTGCGGCAAGTAATATTCACTGTGCTTGTCTTGTCATTATTTGTTGCTGGTGAAATTGAGCATGGTTCCCTGTACCCTTTGAGCTGGTTTGCTGTTGTAAACTTGACGTAACGTTAAGTATAATGAGAAGCCCATTAACTAGAAGTATGAAACACCCTATTAGGTAGTGTAGATGACATTGTTTTCATCACCCATGTTATAAGAGATAGAGTGACATTGTCTCTAAGATGTGCAGCGCAGTCGGTTCACCAGATTGTCTGCATTGCATCGGTCCGAAAAAGTGTTTCAACATCTGTAATTCTCAGTGACCGGTTTGGCTTGCTTCTCCACTCTTGAATTATGGGAAATGGTATGTTGTTTGCTAAAATCATGATCAGTTCTACATGAAGACGCAGCCTTATTTCATTTTGTGTCTTCCTTTGCCTAATTAATCTAATCTCCACAACATCTACAATAGATGTCAAGGGATGACAGGTGGTTGTAGAGCCTCTCATCGCTCTTTTCAGTGTACTGCTCATGAGTTTGAGGCCCCTTGTCAACTTGGTATATAAAATTATCTGTTGGATGTTGAGATCACAGGGTGATTTTATAAGAAATCTACTTGATTATTCACCAAACCCAACTGCTGTGTTGTCATGTAAAAGAAATAGCTTGAGTACGACAGCTAGCAGATTAATCCTTTATCTTTTTGGACACCTGAATGAGTTTTTTTAATATTGTACAGTACAACAAAACCCATTTCAGGTGTATGTCCATTTGAAGTCCCTTTAGATGTACAGGAAGAAGATACTAGTGAATCAGTGTTATGCTCTAGTAAAGTATGTGGTGATAGGTATGGAAAATATTAACAAATATACAGTATGTATGTGAATTTTATTTCAGCTCTCTTTGGCTTTTAATTTTATTTTTCTAATTTTTTAAAGTTAAAAAGTTTTGAATTCTGCCAAGGTTAATTTTATTATTTTAATGCAAAATAAAATATCACATTAAAGCCCAATAAAGCAAGCAAACAATCCATACAGAATACAAGGTTGAATTTAAAATTCGAATACTTGTTTGTGATTGGTTTAGAATCAGTGGCACAGACTGTGGAGATGAGGTATCTGATTGGTTGACTAAAGCTCTGGGACGACCTGGCTGTAGACTCATTCAACAAACAAGCAATGATGACAGAAAGAGTAAACTCAAAGATGCTGGTAGGTCAGCTCACAATTTCTATCAGTGATCTGTGTGTTAAAGCCTCAATTTCAGAAAGAAGAAGTTAATTTGATAATCTGATAATCACATAGTTTGGTTCTTCGTAATGCTGGCTTACATGTTCTCTACTTCAATGAAGCTCAATGAGTTTTTTAGTTAATTTGTAATAAATAATTTATAAGCAAAGAACCCATTGTTTTCATATCATCATTGAATTTTACAGGTAATAATCAGAAATCGTCTGTTGCTCCGATGTCACTGACCAATCAGTCTCAGTTCTTGTTAATCAGTCGGTCTAGTGTAGCAGGTCTACAGGAGAAACTCAGAGAAAACCAGGAAAAATTCCACGATGAACCTGTCATTGGTAAGAAATTGGTCATTACAATAGCTCGTTCATTGTGAAAGTCTTATGTTAATTACACAGACTCCCTGGTGTAGATCAAACAGTTTTGACTGTCTCTGTTTCCCTCAATTTTATTATGATGTAATAATATTGACCTTTTTTCTCAGACTTTTCAAACATATAAAGCGAACATTGTGAAAATAATTTATATATAAAAATGCTTAATTAAGAGATGTTGCGGCACTTTATGTTAACATTTTATTTATACATTTATCAATGTAGAGGATTGTCCAGGTTTAGACATTTGAAAGTTTCAGCCTACTTGTAAAACTTAATTTCAGGCTTTTCATTTTACTAGTCTAGGCTGGCTCAATATGCACTGTGTTTTCAGCCAAACTTCTTTAAAATGTTTTAATATATTCTTAACAATGACTACATGCATGTACAATTCAACAGCTGATCATGATTTCAAACTATCTTTGAGTAGTGGATTTACTCCACTCAAAGCAATATTGTTTTTTATGTAATTTTCAGAAACTGAGAATTTAATAAAGCGTTTCCGTGGTAACCTAGTTGTGCAAGGTGGACAGGCTTTCACGGAAGAGGACTGGACTAATTTGGACATTGGAGACATTACATTGATTGTAAGTTTAACTCTACATTCGTGGTTCTTGCACAGTAACAACAGTTTCAAGAAACATGGAGGGGTTATTCTTGAAGATAATTTGTTGCTTCACGAAGTATCATATTTTGGGAAACATGTTGAGTTCTCCTATCTGTACTTTTAGTTAGTATATTTGGCTACTGGAGAAGGAAAATGCAATAGTTTGATAGGTTAATACACCAAACAAACAAATCATATTGTTGTTGTGCCTACCCAACAATACTCATAATTCTGTATTTATGAATTTAGCAGCCCACAGCAGCGGCACAGCCTAGGCCTAATGGTAAGCGTGTCTGCTTACTAATCCTACTTTGATGTACCGTCCACAGGTGCAAGTCTGTCTGTCGACCATCAGGCATATGACTCCTACGATGTGGCTCAGGCAATTGTAGGGGTGGTTTCCTCCTGATTTTCCATTGTATTATAGCAAGGAACAGTCTGAAATGGACAATTCATAGAGTACTATGTTGAACCCCAATCAATCAAACAAACAAAGGAATTCAGCACATAATGAATCTATTAATTGACAGAGCCAGGGTCGCTGTAGCCGGTGTCAGATGATTAGTATGAACCAATCAACTGGTGAGAAGAGTAACGAACCTTTAAGAACTCTCGGATCATGGAGGGGTGGCAAGGTTAGTGTTGTCATTCAAAATGTACTAATCTACATGTTAGCAAGTTAATTAAATAAGTTCTTCAGGGATAGATTCACATCACTTTTGACAGCCACATACCGGTTGTCAAAAACTTAACAAAACTCAATATGAACCGTGAAATTGCATAATTTTTTATGAGGGAAAAACTCAATTCCATTGCTGATTTGTAGATCAAAATACTGAATTTTTTTCTTGCCAAATTCTGAATTTGAATTCTAATCAGTGAAATGAAAGAAACAGGATTTTTTTTAAAAATTGTTGTTGTACAAATCAACATCGTGTTATGTCAGAATATATTATATAAAAAAGTCCTGCGTGCAGTTTGTCAGTAAAATTTGCCACTTCGGGTGATTCTGTTTTGTCTTACAAGGAAGCCTCAGGCATTTCCGTGACTTTTTTGTGATACACTCTCAGTGAGAGGCATTTTTCCAACTGTCCATGTGACTAATAATTAAAGTTTAATCTCACTGTACTTCAGCAAACAATATGTGAAAAACGTTGTTGTTGTTGCAGTCACACAACTGAGCGTATCTGATTTCAGGTGATCAGTGTTTACAAGCTTTTTATTTTGCTTAGTTCTGTTTTTTTTGGTTGCCAATAGTTTGACGTATATATTTCCCTGTTTCATATTAATGTTGATCTGAATAGAATTCTATTTTTCATCAGTTTACTTGATGATACTAAAAGTAATTTGGTTTCTTTATATTCTTGTTTTTCAGATTCCCTTTGGTATTTATCTCAGGTGGAATAGAGAGAAATCAAGATCTGCCACAATCAGAGTTGGTGATATTGTCAATATAGGGTAGAAACAACCAAATCTGAAATAAGTATATAAGAGAAACAGATGGTCATTTAAGCTTTGCCAAAAGATGTGTTCAATGTGTTAACCTAAAAGAATATTTACCCAAGAAAAAATTATTTCTTAATTTCTGGCGGTGGGGGAATACCATATAAGAACTTTTATACCTAGTTGTTGTTTTGTTTTTTGGCATAATGACTTTTTTTAAATAATATTTATATATATTTTTTTTAATTTTCTATTATTATAGTTATAATGTTAACATATTGGCTTATTCCACATGATTGTATGTGATTTTGATTATTGCATTTATATTAGTGCTTTCAAGTTATAGTCTGTGTTATTCGAAAGTTAAGCTGAATCTGGAATTTAAAAGGTGTATCAGATAGATTTTTGGACAATATACATATACACTTGACTTTACAACTTAACATTGTACATAGTAATAATATAATGTTTATATAAACATACAATACTAAGAACTTAAATAATATATATATATATATTTATATATATGATGAATTTGAGGACAGGTAACTTTTTTTTCTGCCCTTCTATCCAGAGTTCTGGGTCATTATCCAGGGGAGGCAAGCTAACCTTTTCCTCCACATTTATAAACATAAATTAATATGAACAAAATATGTTTTTACTAGAAAACATATATATATTTTAACTTCAACAAATGTAAATGCATGTATGTTGAGCAATTGTGGTGCTTGTGTAATATTAAATGCATATAGAATTATATATGTATATTTCCATAATTTGACTTTCAGCTTGATTATGTGTAATATGGAGGAATAAAAAGTGCTTAAAAAATATATTTTAGAATCATAACAAATGTTTATGTCTTTTTAGTTTGTGATAATAAAATACCCAAATCTTTTTTAAAAATGTATGGGATTTACAGAAAGATAAGTTAAGTTTGTAGCTTGGTTCAATTCTGTCTTCTTTCCTATCTCTCATATTGTACACATAGAATCAGAAATCCATTAACAACTTTTGGTAGAAAAATGTAACTACATTTGTGTTATTAACTGGAACATACCTCATAATAAAAGTAAAACGAAACATGTTGTGTGGTTTGCTTTCTGTTTTGTCTTAAATTGTTATGTTTAATAATAGTTACTCTGTTGCCAATTTATAATGTCCTTATAAAATGCAGAACGACCATTAGAATGTCACAGCTGCTCGAAACAAGCTGCCAGCACAGAGTGTCATCCGTCATTTCACTTTTACATCCTCTGGTTAATTGTAGTGTTTTTTTTAGAGTGTAGCGATGCTGTCTTAACATTTACTTAGCACTGAAGGAAGATTTACTTTCAACATTATCGAAACATTTCCCATGTTTTGGTCGTGCCAGTGTCAATTATTGTTGGAATACACCTCTGCATATTAGTGAAATACCCTTAAGCATGGTGTAAAATACCAATCAAACAATCACTTCACTTTTGTCATGGCATGATAGAAGCAAATCAGGCAATGATAATCTACATGTAAACTTCTTATCCACAAGTCGGCCATTTTAAAAGTTATTAACTAAAAACCCATTTCCTCTTGAACTTTGGTACAAATACCAAGTCAATGTTGGCCAGGTGCCTTTTGCTATTTCACAATTAATACGAAAACTGTTACTCCATCTATCCATTTGGTTTCCAGAATACAATTGCAAAACTACTTGAGGCATGTTTACGAATTAGGGTAATACTCCAGGCATAACGAACTGAGGTTCTACTCAAGGCATGTTTAAGAATTTGGGTGATACTTGAGGCATAACGAATTAAGATTCTATTTGAGGCATGTTTACCAATTCGGGTAATCTACTGGAGGCGTAATGAACTGAGGTTCTACTGGAGGCCTGTTTATGAACTCTTGTACTACAAAGTTCATTTTTTTAAAAGACAAAAACAAGTTCATTTTCTAAAAGACACAAGAAATATTCATTGCTTTCAGCTTTGGGAGCTGTACCACTCTCCTATCAGAGGGGTAGGGAATGACTCCAGCTGACTAACTTTTGTAGTAGACTGAGTGGTAAGTGGCTGGCATTTACTACTGGCGATTTGGTGCCTAACTCTGAGGGTGATGTGTTCGATTCCCGGACAATTTTCAGCCTGCAAAACAAAGTAAACGATTGCTGTATATTGTGTTAGAAATTACCCCATTAAAAATGCCATCATCGGCCAAGGTAATTAAAGTTCAGAGAAGTTTTAAAGTTAATATTTGATCTTCACCAAATTTACATAATTGTTATTCTGGGTATCCAAGATTTCGAAAAATATGTGCATATATAATGTTCCGACATTTATTCCGCGTGATAATGGGTTAAGAAAAAATGTTTTCCTCAAAATAGACCTTTGGGTCCAGCAATACCTTCTTTCGAGAGTTGCTTCCCTTGATCTCGACAGAAATGAAGCACACATGGCTGACAGCGTAGAAAATGCAGACGATATTATTCTTAAAAATGCATTGTCATCAGGTTCAAAACAAACCACCAAGTTGACAAAGACTGGTGTAATAATTTTGGGTATCTCTGGTGTGGTTTTTGGTGGAGTCTACGCCGTTACAGCTCCGTTCCTCACCCCTGCATTGAGGAGAATCTGTCTTCCGTACGTCCCTGCAACAACAACTCAAGTTCGCAATGTTTTGACAGCACTTAAAGGACGCCAGGGAAAACTGATTGATATTGGCAGCGGAGATGGCAGAATTGTAAGTATATATGTCATAGTCTAAAATGCTATCTGAAAATAACCTAATGTTTCAATTTATTTTGTGTATTTTTATACCTCGATGCTTGGTTTACGGCACCGGCATTTACAAACCAAAGGGGAGAGTTATGGCCCTTTAAGTGTGACCTGGGTTAACTTAGGAACCACTAAAAATAGTTCTGCTTTTTAAGTAGTAGTTTTGGAGATTTTAGAGAAAAAGTGCGTAGTTGTAAACATTCAAAGAAAGATTTAAAGAGGACTTTTTGGACTTTTTAAAACCTGCCAATGTTATATACCTCAATCTTCATTTTGAATCAATACACTAACATTTTGTAACCTTCAAGTATCATTTTATCGTTGTTCAAATCACTGAAAATTGATTTTATTTGTTCAAATGAATTACTGCTATTATCAATTTATTGTATTGCAAATAACAATCTATGTGCATTTGAAAACCTGTGTATTATGTATGTTTATATGTAGTAATAACACCCAATACAGGTATTATGCCAGTCCACTCTTATGCTACACACCTTTTCCCATTAAGGTGGTTCTTAACGAGATTGCCCTCTGCCTAAGGGCAGTGTGTTTCAAGCATAGCCACAATGTCTTAGCAACTGAGTAACATTAAGTTTCCAGCATACCGTTTTATGACTGTTAGTATGGACTGTCCTCGTAATTAAGTGAAATGTCCCTGAGCTTAGATTTATAAATTAAACAACCCCGCAACATATATTCCATGGACTTTTTATTTACTGTATATATACATATTCATTTATTCAAAATATATATATATATATATATATATCTGTGGTTATTTTGCCACCCTCTGGATAAGGGCAGTTTACTTTTGAGTGTAGAATGTGGTCTTTACTTAGCCCTGGAGGAAGATTAACTTTCAAACTTCATAACACTTCACATTTTATGGTTGGGCTAGGGTCAATTATTGTTGGAATACCCTTGATCATGGTGTAAATCACCGATCAATCAGCTGTTATTTTGTTCATTTTTGGCTGATTTAAATAGATCTAACATGTCTGTGTTACAGGTTATGGAGACTGCACTGGCTGGTTTCCAGTCACATGGAGTAGAACTGAATTTCTGGTTAGTTCTTTACTCCAAGATGATGGCCTGGAGATGTGGATTGAGTGGGAGGGCCAAGTTTGTCAGACAAGATCTTTGGAAGGTACAGTTTTATAAAAACCTTTTCAAACTCAGAAATTGACAATGAAATTATTTTTATAATAAATGTCATGGCTTTGGATTCATAACAAATGTGTATATTTAAATCCTTGATTAATAGGATGTTTAAATTATAAGTGTCTAGTGTTATTCACTTTTAACCTCTGCCACAATACAGTTTCTTTGTGACAAAGGGAATTTATCATGGGGTGTCTTTGAATTATGCTGCAGGTGGTTGGACATACATTCTTTTTGCTCTCAGAGCTTAATGGGGACAGGAAGCCTATCTGTTAATGAGGTCTTTGTATTGCATCCGGTTTTTGTCTCGTCTTTGTTTGTTGTCAAGGGTGGTTTCCTTCAGCCATTTGGCTGGCACGCTGTCATGCGAGTGAAATAACCGTATGTACGGCTTTTAACCCCAAACAAATAAACAAACCTACCTGTCAACAGTCATACATGTAAATTTGCATGTTACAGACTAACCTGGGCCATTATAACAATGTGGTCATCTTTGGGGTGGATAAAATGGTAAGTAAAAAAAAAACATTAGTTTACAATAGAGTATAGAAGAGTTTTTTTGCACCACAAGTAAAAGTGCAATCATTTTGTTGATGGAGTACTTCCTGTTTTGTCTTTGTTGTCAGCAGTGATTTCCTTTACCCATTGGTCTGGCACCCGCCCATATCATATGAGTGAAATGACAATAAGTACGCATTAAACCCCAATCAGACAAATACATAGGCCAGTATTACTCCCATTCACTGGAAAGTTTAAAATACTACACACCTATAATGGCCACTACTGCTCATTTCACCTGTATGTTGTAAACGGCCAAAAAAAAATGGTGAAGGCAAGATGTTTTTTAGAATTACGAATATATGTTTGTAACTTCTGTTGAACAGTTGTGAATATCAGCACTGACAAATATGTTGATCTTTTTTCTTTGTCATGTGTGCATGTTTTTAATCAAAATGAGTCTTTGGTGTGGAACCTACTAGACTTAATTATTAGTTGTGCAAAAAAAAAAATGCATTTGGTGGTCTGATGTCAATATTTATTATATCACTCGGGGTTTTTGTTGTTGTTTTTTTTTTTCAGATGCCACCTTTGGAAGAAAAGCTAGAGAAAGAGTTATGTGAAGGAAGTCACGTGGTAGCTTGCAGATTTCCTTTTCCAAATTGGACTCCTGCCAAAACAATTGGGGCAGGAATAGATACTGTTTGGTTGTATAAAAATGGTACACATGACAAAACATTATCCCAAAATACGTAACACAACCGAAGGAATATCTACATAAAGATACAGTGCTTCTTCTAGAGAGAGATTGACAGCTTTGCAAGGAAATTGAGGTTCCTGATTCTGAAGTACCAACAGTCGAGTGTGGTCCATGCCAGTGTAAGAGTCTGGGACTCTTGGCTTAGTTATCCAGTAGAGCCATATAAATTCTTCTATTATAAAATGTTTGATCATGGTAGGGGAATATGTTCCTATATTATGAAGTGGTTAACCTAAGACTGATCTGTACAGCCCAGTATAAGATCATGTGATGAATGATTTCAGAGTAATTTATGATATCCCTGGTTGTATGAACGATAAAAAAACCCTGAACTGCGATATATTGGGCAGAGTTTAAGGCTAACCCCGCCACAATTACAAGTATACACAAAATAAATGTACATGTATATGATGAGCAAACATTTTTGTTAGCAGCTTCATTTCATTCGGTGGGTGGTAGCTCCCTGAGCTAAAGAGGAACAGGAAGCCGATATGTTTGTGATGTATTGGTTTTGTCCGGTGATGTTTTTGTTTTTTGCCAACGGTGTCTGGGGTGGTTTCCTTCATCCATCCATCAAGCTGGCATGTCGCCGTGTGAGTGAAATAACCTTAAGTACGACATTAAACCCCAATCAAACATTATTTCATTCTTTAAGTATCTGTTAAATACAGCTGTACTTCTGTGTAAGCACTATTTCAAAAGACTATTTTTGTCACAACCAGCCAGTGACTTCATTGATTGGTTTGATTGATTGGGATAGAACATCACTTTACTAACACTAACTTGTTTGGGGTCTCAGTCCAATGGTTAAACGGGCGAAAAAGGAAACTCTCTGAGGCACCCTTGATGTTATTAAAATCACATATGGAATAGTTTCAAAACTTCAAGACAATTCAAACTATGATTAAATACATTGGTAACTGATGACCTCTATGCTTTTAATGTCATGGGAGACTAAATACACTTCATTATCTCCCTTGCAAATTTGTGACCATGGGGTAATGCTCTCGTATTAACTCAATGGTAAATTCATCAACTTGGAAGAATGTCCGCCACAAAAAAAAACAAAGTATCTTTTCTTGATGGCTTTCTGGTATTTCTAGCCTTACTTTTACAGTTATCTATTAACATAATAGTAGCATCAACAGAGGTGTATAGTTCTGGTCAATCTTGACAGGGCCCATCAAACAACTGTTTTCTCCTAGGCTATCTGTCTACAATTCAGTTGAATACAAAGTGGGCATCCATAGGTTTGCCTAACAAAGTTTAACATGCAGTCCTGTGCTGTAATCTTTTCCGGCATAACCTTAAATCGGTCCTCTAAAATTTGCATTTTCCCCTGGTTTGCTGATTTTTTAAATACAATAATGTGCCTTTGTGTAAAATAAAGCAAAATTGCTTTAAAATACAATCTTCATTGATTATTGGATGATATAATTTGTCAAAATCAATAGCAAAATGCAAATTTAGATGAAGGTTGCAGACCCCATTCTGTCCGTTCTACCCAACAGCACAGGTCTGAGCAATACAAGCAAGATTTGTTTCCCCCTCTTTTTAGGAAAGAACCTCTGATGAAAGGTGTGTTGCCATACAAACCCATCATTGTTTGTTTGAATTGGGTTCAACGCCATACTTATGGTTGTTTCACTTGCAGGACGACATGCCAGCCCAATGGGTGAAGAAAATGACCCTTAACACCAAGGACAATCACAGGATATAATACAAAGACATCCCAAACAGATCTGCTTCATGTTGCCCCATAGCTTGCTCTGCCAAACCCATCCTAAAACACATCAGCTACCTGTTGCCATTAAGCTCTGAGAGTATGGCCAACAGGTAAATTTTATTGGAAATCAATGGGAAGACCCATTATGTGGACTGAAATATTATTCTTCCTAAAATGAAACAAGTTGTCTATGTTTAAATCGGAGTACATCTGTGCATGCATACTCAAAATTGATTATTTCCTTATGCTGACATGGGAACAATAAAATACTTTTATTTGCATCTAAGCTTTGGTCACCTTAGCTTAATTTTGTCATTGACTAAGACTGTTTTGAAACCTTTGCAGACATTTTAACCTAACAATAAATATGATAAATCACCATTCTTAGTAAACTATTATGTCAGTAGTTTTACAGAAGAGTAATAAAGGTCCATCATGCCACCACAAAACAGTGATATCCGAGCATATTTACAGAAAATCTGATGCTTCTAATGGTAACAGCAATTTATTTGAAATGGCCGACTCCTCTTTTGTGAAGGGATAACATTCAAAATGTTGTGAACAACTTTGTGAATCTGTGTAGAATCTAAATAGGAAGATCTCAATGACATTGTTAATTGCATGTCCATGCATAACTAGTGAAGAGTTAGGCTGGATTATTAACAGTACAATCTTTTATGTGGTTATGCTTCAACCATGCTGCATAAATCATTACACTATTAAGTGGAAAACCGAGAGGAAACCTGGTAAAAACCATCCCCGCGATTGCTGGAACCACATAGTGTTCTCTTGTATACCAGAGGTCCACAGAGTGATGGGTACTTCAAAGGGGACCAGTTAGCCCACACGTTAACCATTGAACCACAGCTCTGAATAATCATTGTAACCTGTATATAAACAAGACAGTACAAATAAACACGACACACTACAAGTCATTTCATACATATATAATTTATATTTACAAACATTTTATTTATATACAATAACATTAAACTTTTTGATAAAAAGATAACGTATACATCTTTTTTTATGAATATCCTAACTTCACAGTTCACTTTCAAACTAAAATGGTAATCTATAAATGAGAACAGTTTAATTTTTAAATTCGCTCTGTGATTATTAAATTTGAATAACTGTTATTCTAAATATATTGATCAATTTTGCTTTGTTCCACATCTGTTGCGTAATGAATGGAAGTAAACAACTTTTGGGTACATGTATTGTTGACAACGTTCAGTTATTTGCTGATAAACATTATGAGAAAATAATATTACTAAAACTTGACATGGTAACAGTGATGGTCCATAGTACGTATCAGTATTTGAGCACAGTACATTTTCACAGCACTCAACGGAATTGTAATGGACTTATCCGCAGGCCAATACAGTCTTTTCCAATCTCAGTCACCTGTTGAGGGAACATAAAAAATATCATAAGTAACCAGTTAATATTAATTATCTACTATATGAAGACTTCATATTTTGTCTAAAATAAAGTTTCGACAGATTTTGGTTGATTGTTAAGAGCAACAAACCTTGACAAAAACGTTGAGGGTGGAAACAGTTAACAGAATATTCATAAACGAGATGTAAATCATGGATATTAGTTAGCTTATGTAGTATTCTAATATTTGTTTGTTTGTTTGGAGTATAACGCCGTACCTAAGGTTATTTCACTCACATGACGGCGTGCTAGCCCAATGGGTGAGGGAAACCACCACAGGCAACAAACAAAGGACACTTATAGGACAATACAAAGACATCACAAACATATCGGCTTTCTGTTCCTCTTTAGCTCAGAAAGCAACAGGAAGCTTGAGGTTCACATGCTATCTGTGTGTTATCACTAGACGAGAACAACTGCTGCCTGACACTCCACCCTCAAACAATTGCCTTTTATTCACAGATTATTTGATACATAACTGCAGGTGCAATTGCCTTGTACATGAGTTTATTTTTAGACCAAACAGTGTTTATGATATTACAGTGCAACCGTCTATACAGGTAAAGAGTTGATCGATGGACCATTATCCATACATGGATTCAAAACATGGTTCATGATTATGTCTTGCTAGTGTTTATGCTTACCTGTGTAACACTGCAGATCTGACCTTTGAACTCCGGCAGGTAACAAGCACCACTCAATGGACATTTAACCACTGGTTTACCTCTGAAATAAATCAATACATACATGGTCAAGTCTAGACATGTTGCAACAAAGTTTGACTGCTCGCCAGACATTTTCCTGACAACACTGGCTATTCAACCAATATTGATCAAACTGTTAGTTCTGTGAGTGTTTGATTAGGATTTTTTGTAGTACGTAAGGTTATTTCACTCATATTGACAGCCTGCAATCTCAATGGACGATGGAAAACATTGGCAAGGACAAGACAAAACAAAAACGGGACAATCCCAGGACACGGAACAAGACCTCACAAACAGATCGGCTGCATGTTGCCCATTAGTTCAGAGAACACAGGGCAACATGCAGATTCATCCGAACCCTCACATTTCCTACTTAACATCAAAATGCCCACAGCTTTGTAAAAAAAAAAAAACCCCAAAAATCTCAAAAATAACCTCAGAATTGAAATAGAAAATCTTAATACAAACTTTTCTTTCAGTCCACTGAGCATTACCACAAAAAAAAGAGAAAAACTGACTGTTTCACAGCCAATGCAGGAGAGGAAAACAAAGAGTCTCCACCTGTTCAAACACCAGGGGGACTAATTATGGCTCCATGACATTCAGCAATACATGTATATTCACTTCAATCGCTTAACGTTTCTTAAAATTAAATAACAATTTTACATGTGTAATATATAATTGCCTGATGAGCAGTGATAACTGACCTGTAAATGGGAACATATGAAGCAGCACAGATATCAAATGGGTTATGCTGGTCGTATTTCAGCTCATGTTCATCCACAGGGTTCTTCTCACAGGCAGCTAATATCTTACGGGTCTAAACACACAGAAATAACATTTCAGAACATGAAATTAAATATGTTGCATATTTATTTACTTAACACAATCAGGGTTGTTCTCTAGTACACGTATAAGGAAAAAAGCATTTCAAATAACCAGAACTGCACAACTATGCCAATAAGGGAAATAATTCCATTCATAAAATGTATCCACGAAAATCTAAGAATCTACATCATTGCACATGTCTCTATAGATTTAAGATATTTAGATATGGGGTACATTTTAATTGTCATTTTTTTTGTCCATTGTTAACAAAATCCTGATGAAGGAGAAACCTAGGAAGACCCCATCTGCTGCCATATCCAATATGGAAATCCCACATACATGTAGGCGATTACAATTGTACAACAGCCTGTTTCCTTATTTTTGTTAGAAGTCAGTCCTCTGATATTTTGTAAAGATCCAAACTCACCTGTTGGGACACGTCAGGTTTTGGCCCAAGTTCTAACAGCCTCCTGGCAAAAGAGGCAGCCGTCTTGAAGTTCTTTAGTTTGAAGAAGAGATTTAGGGCTGTTCTGAGGGTCAGGATTAAGTGGACTGGTTGTAAATTACAGTGGGAGAAATAGGCAGCCATCTACAACACAAATGGAATAGTTTACAGAAAAAACACAAATTTTATCACAAGTTGACAGATAACCATAAAAAAGAAGAAATTTGAGTAAAAAGTTGCCTTAAAAACACATCAGAAAGCAACTTCTTATAACTGATGATGTGGTATCCTTAGACTGCAATTTGCATCTCTAATGGAAGAATTTTAAAACAAAGCATGTAGTGGTTGTGCTAAATAAAATAATTTAGGGTCTGACATTAAACCCCAATCAATCAATAAACCTAGACATTAGCAGACACATTCCAAGTGAGGCGATTACCAAAACCATAATTTGCCTGTTATGATTTATTGTTACATACAATTATGGTCTACATGTACATATTAAAAAGGTGTCTCCTTACCTCACAGAGTCGTTTTTGTTCCTGTAGATTTGATTTAGGCATGTCTTTTCTCTTCGCCTCCATACTCAACCCCACAATGTATTCTTTACATATTTCTATTAATTGCTGAGCCTGCGGAGACATTAAAAGTATAATTATGTTTCTACAATTTCCAAAAAGGAAAGTAAACATTATTTTTTCCATTCTCTGTTTTTGTTGCCATGGGCCATCCAGAGATGTATTTTGACATTCTTACAGAACCCCATGGGGTTAGATATCTCTGGTGCATTGGTCGAGTTTTCTCTGTTACAAATGTAAATCCTCTTTGTTGAATATGAACTTCAATACTCAATTCAAATCATGGCACTCAATTTGTTAACAAAACCTAACTTTGTTTTTCCTTACAGCTAAATAATGGTAATTTCTATCTGAACAGCCATCTGAGAAATATCCTAGGTCAGTGTGTAATATTGAGGCATTTGTGCTTGTCAAAATTACCCAAGCTTACACAAGAATAAGTAATCAAAAGTATAATGATATTTAATTTCTATTTTTACTAATCACTTATTATGCTGTTGATTATATATTTTTTTTTAACTTACTTCAGCTATTTCTTGTTTGGTGTCCACCACTAATAAGGGTACTGCTAACAGAATAGTCCTAAACTTCTCCACGGCTTCTTTAAATTTTCCTCCTGTTGTGAGCTGGTAGGCAGCCTGTAATCTCTGTACCAAGTCTGCCAGTTTGAGACCCACTGCCGGCATTCCAGCACGAGCACCAGCCTCTTTCCTGAAACAGGACATTCTCATACATAATTGACGGTAAATGACCCAACAGTATAAGTCTGTCGAGACTGTGGAGTATTCAGGAAGAACGAAAACAACCAAATCATTTGGCTCTTAAGTGAAACAATAAAAATCACCCATACAAATATGATACTGAAAGATATGAAAAATGAAAACGTACCAGTTCCTGTGAGGATTACCAAAAAGGGGAGGTAATGAGGGTAAACCCACATAACAGGTCCTCGCACGACTGAATGTTTGCAGGAACAGTTGTTTATACTCATCAAAACTTACTACACCAACTTGTTCATGGAGTAACTGGCAAACAAAGAGAAAGATAATGTTTACAGTATTTCCTTAGTTAGTAATGGTGTAACATTAGGCAATGCAAAAGTAATTTAAAATGTACTACATACATGTAGTACATATGGATATGAGAAACTTGACCATATATCTGCTCTATTGTGGTGGAAAAAAGAATGAATTATATGTCAATACCATCT
Organism: Mopalia vespertina; assembly: GCA_030265115.1. Lineage (NCBI taxonomy): Eukaryota > Metazoa > Mollusca > Polyplacophora > Chitonida > Mopaliidae > Mopalia > Mopalia vespertina. The sequence continues at coordinate 9,085 of JAQQZZ010153592.1, read as the reverse complement.
TCCTATAACACATTTGAGTCACGTGTATTGCCAACAAAAATCCCTTAACCACATCCATGAAGAGAGTATCTGCTTAATGCCGATCAAATGTTATGTGCTTATTTAAAGAAATTGCTCTTCAATAGTTGTCATCATTATGGACAAATAACACATTATATGAGTGTGTAAAGAAATACAGACTTACCCTCATGGCAGTTTCAAACGAACCGGCCAGGATATGATCCACTGGTAGTCTGGAGTTGTTACACCATACCTAATAAACAACAATAATAATACATTATATACTGGTTGTTGAATTGTGTGATTGGGGATTAACGTAGAACTCAAGGGAATTTCACTTATACTACGACGGATTATCCACATCTCACTCTGTCTTATTGAATTAAATAGGACAGTAAACCAAGAAAAAAACTTGTAATTTAAACCAATGCGATTGCTGGAGCCACATCATGTGATGCTTTCATATACCGGAGGTTGATAGAGGACTTGGTAGATACTGATAGACATGATTATTAAAAGTCAATCATTAAGAATCCAAATGTCAAACATCAGAATTTACTTTAATTATTAGGATTCTAAAAATGGTAAACGTTTGTAAGAATTCTAAATTTGACTGGTTTTCTCTACACCTTTTACTTTTAACTCATCTTTGCAAAGAATACAATTTTCTGGACCATCAGTAAATCTTTTCACAGTCACTTTCCATGCTATCACTGTCACAATAACTGCACACTGACACATCTTAAAACAACAAATAGACAGTTGGTACTAACCTGTGATTGTGGTGTTCCTTTAGTGGGAGGAACAAAGTAACCATCTTCCCCTGTACCACCACCTCCTCCTGGACCAACATCCTGTTATCAACACAACATTATTAGTACATTTATTCAGGTGTAACATTTTTATTGACTAAATAACAGATTAGAAGACATACCTGTAATGGAACTTAAAAAAAAAAGCAACATATTTTTGCTTTGGCTTTTGATCAATGGATCATAACAGATTTGAAATATGAATGTAGGTCACAACAATGAGCATGGATGGTGCTGCTTTTTGTCTCATGCTGCATACTGGACATACTGGAGGCAGGGTGGCTAGATTTGTTTGTATTGGTTGATTGGGGTTTAATGTCGTACTCAAGCCTATGTCATTTATATGACGACAGATTGTCCATTTCACACTATTCCTTGCTTAAATACGATGGAGAACCGAGAGCAAATATTGAAAACACTTCTCCCAGGATAACTGGAGTCACATTGTGTTACTCATTCATATACCTGAAGTTCGACAGACAGGGTGGTTAGACACATCGACCAAATAATGACTAAGTGGAATAATCTATATGTATTAACATTTGGTCAAATACTCCTACTAAAGTTGAGTACACACCAGATCAGGAGGTAGTTCAAGGTCCTCGTCTCCCACATCCCAGCCTCCGTCTTCACCCCCTTCCACTGCCTCATCATCAAACCCTTCTGAAGGCATCCCAAAGCCATCTAAATATTAAGAGATAACAGTCAGGGTAAACAGTTTGAGTTATGAAATAATGACTGTAGCTGTATTATTACGCTTTGTTTGACAACTATTTAACTGAGTACTTTCATCAGCGTAACATGTTGTGTTATTTTGGAATAGCACTTGCCTACTTAAAATAAAAAGTTCTAGCTGACAATTTTTTTTCCATTCATGTATGAATGAAAGCCTCCAATAATTTTAACTAGTATAATTAATGCTCATAAAGGCTTGCAAGCACATTTAGTAACTGGAATTATCTGCAACAAACAATGATAGGACAGGACAATCACAAGACTTAAAACAAATGCACCAGAAGCAGATCACCTTGGTGTTGGCCCTCAGCTCCGAGAGTAAAAGGGCAATAGGAAACTTCATCTCAACCACCAACTTTACGCAATAGTTTTCTACTTTTTGTGATGAAAAAATAAAAAGATTGAAAGACTGAGGAGAATAGTAACCTACCATCATCAATTCCCAGATCTGCGTCGACTCCCCAGCCCTCACCAGCTCCTTCATCAGCCGTGTCAACAGCTGCCATAGCAGAGGTAGCCCCAGCTTTAGCTATTCAAAAATATACAAAATGTCAATGGATTATAAATATTTTCGAATTCAAGTGAACACTTAAACTAATGTTAGATATATCTGCACCCAAAACATCCCTAGGTTTATCGATAAAAACAGTAGGAGACTTGTCAAGAAAATAGGTTACGCTTCAGAAAAAAACAGTTGAACTCTCTTTTTTAAACTGACCTTTGGTTGTCATGGCACCCTCGAAGAAACCTTTAGTGACGGTCAACAAGGGCCAGTTAGCTTCCTGCTGCATGATGGGTACAGGTGGTTGTAGAAGTTGAGCATTTGGATAGAGATCTGGGATAGGTTCTCCTTCATTGAACGTCTCCTTGATCTGCTCTGCCTCCTCACTGAGACCGTGGGTGGCAGCTGTTAGGTATGCCAAAGATTCTGAGCAAGAAGAACCACATAAACATATACTTCCTTATCCAGCTATCATTGGGCACCTGTTATAGGTAGTTTAGCCATCTTCATGCAGGATTTTTATTTAAAAGTTATTAATGTAATTGTAGTTACAATTTAACCTACAACTAAACGAGCACCTGCTATCTCAATGACATACAGTAATGAAATATAGAAATTAAAAAGACATAACTTTAAACTTGCTAAGAACTCACTTTGTCCACAGTTTTTCAGTATTTTTACTCTCTCATTGACATCCCCCAAGTAGAGAGCATTCTGAAAGTGTCCGCTCACATCTTTGCGGATCTCAGCTGGAAAATAAAGTCCAGGGACATTTTCAGTAAAATTTATATGTAAGATGAAACCACTACACTCAATATTTACCAAAAAGATACTTTTAAATAATGTCTTACAGTTACAGACAGTCTATATTAAATATTTTGGTAAAATCAAGTTGGATCTGATTTTTTTTTTAGTTAAATTTTGTTTTTCAGAAAGTGACAATTAAACATTATTTTCATTATCTTGGGTAAACCGATAAGAATTATCAATATTGAAAACTGTAGGACAAGCCTGACAGTCAAACACCTCTTTGACAACACTGGATACCACCACATTTGAACATAGTACTTAAGAGTACTGCACTAATATGACAATGAATTATTTATCTACTTCTTAATGCCATTCCTAAATACCGTGTAAAACAGGGAGAAGATGGCAAAAGCCACCTGTTCAATTTGCCTGAGTCACTGCAGAGGGATCACAATAATGAAAATGACGTTATTTCATGAGAATTTATGCTTAACTACATTGGATAACGAAAAATGCACAATAGCTTACAAATTTTCATCATTTTTTTAAGTTTCTCCAGGTTTCCAGTGATCAGATAAAGGAAGGAGAGTTTATCAAAGTTTTTGGTTCTCTGGTAGGCCATCTCTACAATCTGATGATTGCCCTGTAACAGAGCCGCCTCTCCTAATTTCTCCCAGCAGGACTGATCATCCAGGGCTCGAGCAGCCTCTAGGGCAATCTGTGTACAAACAACAAAGTACAGTCTAAAATATAGTACATATTTCTGAAATTAAAAAAGACCCAAGTTGAAATTGTCCTAATACCCTAAAAATAGTCGCAATAAATTTAGGACGAATGCTTACCCCTTTTTAAAAAAAAAATACATGTTATATAAAGTTACAAATCCTCTGACAGTATGGAAAATTTTCCTGCTTTGTATTTAAACAGATAAATTCTAAAATAGTATGGCATTTTACCACACAACCTGGAAATTTAAACTTGCTCAAGCAGTTTCATTAAAAGCATGTGAGGATGTTTCATTAAGTTTCTCTTTTAACTGCTAGACGACATCTTACTGGTAACATTGTACGTCACAACCAATAACTGACCTAAAATCTAACACTTACATCAATGTTTCCACACTCCAGTGCCAGGCCAAACCTAGTCTTCTCATCCTTGACAAAGTGAAGAGCAACTTCTGGGTATCCCTTCTGTTGTAGGTAGGCAATAATTGATTGGCCGACCAGCTTGGCATTGCGAACCATGTATAGAACCTGGGAAAACAAAAATAGAAAAATATGAACTTACTTTTATCGACTACAAATAATAAATGGATTATAGTTAATTTTTGTACATTATGTCTAAAACATACGGTCCAAGAATGAATGAAACATTTTTTTACTATGAATATTACATTACATTTTTTTATACAGAATTGTCAAAGTAACGTTTGTAGATTTTGTTTCCTGGTTTGACATTAACAAATGTTTTAAATTGACCTGTACATTTCATAAAGCAGCATTGGACTGAAATCGATCAACTCAGATAGCATACCCACCTCATCATACTTCCTGTTGACCAGGGCCAGTTTAAACTTGAACTCTGTGGGGTCAATCCCGAGAACTCTGGGACGACACTCTCTATCCAGACAGTACACACTACTGCCTTTAATACGGGTGATGTAAATGGGTAGGTCCAGGGTGCGGATAATCCCGTGATCACTGGATTAGAAGACACATGGTTAAGATTGATTTTTATATCTCTTCACAGTTTTTCAGTCCATACAGTATGATGGATAATTTATAGCATGTCTTCAAAAAAAATCTTCACAAGACATGTGATCGTGAAAAAAATATCATTTATGTTTTTTTAAACTATATACAGTCCATATAAAGGTAAACGATATCTATTTTATATACAAGGGAAAAACTCAGAAATATACATGTACATATGTAGGTAAATAGATTAAACATCATAGTACTTCATAAAATTATAGTTTGTTTGGGTCTAACGTCGTACTCAAGGGTATTTCACTTATATGACGACGGATTGTCCACTTTTAACTGCTCCTTGTCTAATTACGGTGGAAAATCTTGAGGAAGGCTTGTAAAAAAAAAAACCCTGCGAGTATGGAATAAAGTTCTTACCCATTTGTGAGGGCATATTTGATATGATTGCTGGTAGTGTAGACAAACACTCCACTCTCATCCCAGGCTCCACTCTTCACACGAATGTTCTCGTGGATTGTACATAGATTCTCCAGTTTACGGTTACAGATTGAAATCACTGGAAGTGGTAAGAGGAAAGGTAAAACAAATTAGATAAATAAGATTAAAAATAATCAACTTTTGGTTGTTTCCCAATACATATGGATTCTTGGTGTTTATTGTAAGTGATATCTACATGTACGAGAACTTGGAGCCGCTTTTGTGTTTGTTTGATTGGGGTTTAACGTCGTACTCAAGGGTATTGCACTTATATGACGACGGATTGTCCACTTCAGACTGCTCCTTGCCTTATTTAGGTGGAAAACCAAGAGAAAACCTAGTAAAAACGAACCCCGCGATTGCCGGAGCCACATCTTGTGACTCACTCATATACCTGAGGTTGACAGACGGACTCGATCCTGTGAACGGCACATCCAAGTAGGCTCAGAAAGCGCACTCGCTAACCACTAAGCCACGGCCCCGTTTTTGTGAACCAAACGGACACTATTCTCACACTAAAGTGAAACACTGCAGTTATACACTGTATGTATCTACTTACTGATCTGTACGATGGAGATAATAATCACAAAATATCATGTGTCTAAATTCAACACTAAACAAAGCAAACTCTGTGAAATATGCCTTTGGGCCTGTTACACAAAGAGATAATTGTCTAAGTTGGTCTTAAAGTCCCGTTAAAAGTTAACGAGGATTTAAACAACTGACTCCTGAAGGTATTGTCTGTATAAGCTTAGATAAAATGTGGATCAATAAAATGGCTCTGTTAAAGTCCAGCTGATCCCCTAAGATAAAACTGACTAAAGGGAGAGAATTACCATGTTTACTGATGAGAGCCACATGGCTCATCTCACTGGACCAAATAACATACTTCACTTTGGAGATCTTTACATTGGCCAAACTCCTGAAATCAAGGATTAATAAAGGTTAGGTAGTGTACCACATGCATTGAATGATTCAAGGAGATTAGCATCCAGCTCCATAACCCACAAACAAATTTGGAAATGTGCTGACAAGTCCGCCAATGTACACAGATTTCCGGTTTCAATTGAAGGTATCAGAGGCATATAAATGGTTGTTGATAATATCTTCTTTTTTTATATCTCTCCTTGTGCCGTTATTATTGGGCTAATACAAAATGATATATTAGGTTTCTTGAGAAGAGTAAAGACTGTATGTTAAAAGGGTAAAACAGTTTCAGTATTATAAATGCATCATGGAATCACCTCTTCTGTTGTACATCAAAGAGAACAATTCCATCAGCATCTTTCAGAAGAAGACAGCCAGTGCCAGCATAGAAGATGTCTTCACAGTTCGGAGCCTGGACTTTCTTTGTGATCTCATTCTTCAGGTTCTTCACAACAATCTGAGGAAATGTAAACATACAGGTACAGAACATAGGTAAAGCCAGGTAAAGATATAATACACCAAACCCAAATAGATGCACTAACACAATCTGATTGCTTCATGCTATCAAGTTGGCAGCAAAGGTTAATTTTTACAAGTTTGAGATATGTTTTAAGGAATATATATATATAAGTATAGAGAATGAAAACAAGATATAGCTATGCTATACAAAGTATTCCTGTGTTTCCTTCGGCACCATGGTGTGCGTTTTAAGTCTCCTTAGATAGATTGGAGTATTACACCAGTGCTAAGTAAAACAGTATGTCTAAACGTAAAACTTGCTGCCCTCAGCCAGAGGCCTAGTCACATTTAGAAGAGTTTTTTTCGTTAACTTTCTGTCTACTTGAGCCGGTGTCTTGTAATTTAATGATCTATATACTAATACTCTATTCTATGCTAATCACAAGCAGTGTTTTCCAGGATGAGATTTAAGAACACTCCCTTTGATCCTTATAAGCTGTAAATAACAGAAACCTATACTTACAGAGTGAGTTCTATCCAGGACAGCAAATCTGTTTCTAGCCACCCACACAGCCGTCAGTCCTGAGGAGCGCTTGCCTTCAGGTGCTATAATAAAACCATACATAGAATATTTACTCATTTAGGGATGATTTATTTAATAGGTGTTAAGCGGTCAGCTTATAGTTATACGATTAATGTGACTCAGCTAGGATTTCAACTGTCAACACACAAGTGTCATTTTAGAAAGATAATATTCCTCCACAGAAGACAACATAAATATACTTCAGGACATACTACACATGCTGTAATAGTCAGAGGAATTATTCTTACCAAAAAGCAGTATTGCCAACATATGTTAAAACATACAGACTGTACAAAGACTTGCAGATCTTGCACATTTTGTTGTCTAATTATTTCACTGTTTCATCATGCGCTGTGAAGTTTTAAAGTCTCTGCGTTCTTATAGAAAACGAGTTCCTGATATGATGATAAATAGCTCTTGTGAGCTAATGTCCATTGTAAACAAAAATCATGTATTGTATATATCAATTAAGCTTGAATATAAAGCACACCTGAGGCCAGCACAACCATAACAGACTAAACATTTCAAATAACTAACACACCTTAAACATTGGCCCTGATTAATACTTGTTAAAATACTGATTAAAATTGAAGACATTCACTTTCTTTTCAAACGGTTATCTGAAGTTAGCATCGGACAATACTGAATGATTTATCTGCAGTTTTTTTGTTCTACTTCTATTTTCTTGACTTTTTTCAGTTAAGAAAGTTGACATACCGTCTGGGTTTTGTGAATCAGACTCTTTAGGAATGGCATAAAGGTCATAGGTGCTGTTCTCAACACTACTCGTTCTCTGTAATCAAACATACCACTATTAATAAAGCTATGTTTTGCTCATCCAAAAATTGTGTATTTAAATTTATTATCAATTTCAAGCTTTTACCAAGAAAAACTAGTATCTATAAAGCATAAAGATTAGACAGCATGAATTAAATCAGGCAAAAAATATCTTAATTTCTAATAGGTAATATTCACTCTCATGAACTCGAGCCTCTTGAAAAGGTAAAGTTACCTATGGAAAATTAGCAAAGATGAGAAATTTGATGAGTTTTCTTAAGATGTGTTTTCAGTGGGCGTTGAAAGTCAGAATTCTACTGTAAGATGATTGTCTGTACATTTCAGGTAAATTGATTGACAATCTCCAAGCATCGAGATAGTGTATTTCCTGCAGTAAACACAACCATACTGTGTGGTGTTATAACACATTCTCTATTGGAAAAAAATATTCCTTAGCCAGCGCTCCTTATCCTTATTTAAATTTATGATTAAGACTTTTAAATTTGTATGGGACATACCGTACAGAGGAGAACTGCGTTTTCAGCTGGGTTATACGACATACTGTAGATCGGGGTTCTCGAGCCACTGTCAACCATAACAAAAACACATCAGCACATACCAAATGATTTTCAAAATTTTTAGACCGTTATATACTGCAATTACATTTTTTGTCAAGAATATGGTGTCTATTTTAGATGGATCAATAGACTTTTTTTTTAATGCCTGAAGATGAGTCATTGGCCACATTGGGTAGAACATGCAGTTATTTGGGCTGGATAACTCAATAGCTAAATATAGATTAGCTCCAGACCTTCTTACAACAATGGCTGATGCTTATTAAACCTCAGTCCACCTGGTTCCATTGGTATGAATTCCATCAGGCTTTTGAGCAACTCGGCATTGCCATTAAACTGTGAAATGACAGGAATAACTACGCCTCGATATGCATTTTTCTCTTCAATACCAACAACATAAATGTAGGATGCACTACATTGAAAGCGATTCTCAAAAATGTACAAACAAGCCTATTAAAGAAGCACAAAGAAGTCAATAAGAAGCAAATCTAACAATTTGTTTAATAATTTACAAGTTGAATATTACCCTCTGAGTTGCATGACTGCTGTATCTTTAGAGGTGGTAAGGTCCAATTTTCGGAGGTACCTCTCCTTCACATAGTACAGAATGTTGTTATAGACAGAGTAAGCTGGGCGTTCTCTCTCCAGTTTGAAGATAATCATTCCACTGTCATGTCCTACAAATATAACATACACTTTAGTCAAATATAGCCACATGATTAATTCATTGTGTAAATTTCCTATACAAAACAGGTGCAAGGGGGGGGGGGGGGGGGGGC
>JAQQZZ010153581.1:0-12437 GCA_030265115.1 Mopalia vespertina | reverse complement strand
AAATGTTAGGTTACCTGACAAAATTTTAGAGGACCGATTTTTAGGTTATGCCGGAAAAGATTACAGCACAGGCCTGGCCCGGCAATATTTATAGCATTTCTCTGCCAAGACCTGGCGGGATTTCACTCGAAATATGGTTGTATGGGTCCATGATTTCCCGGTGATGCTTATACTTAGCTTAACCTTAAAAACTAACTCTTAGAAACAATCATACAACTAACCCAAACTGTAAAACGACCCTGACTAACCTTATGTTTTTATCTGCAAATTGGCATGTTACAGTTGACAGAGCAATTTCTACAAATAGAGTGAAATACTCCTACAGTGATAAGAACGAAAATAAGACGATGCGAAGTGTGACTGTGTCCAATTAATAACTGTAGCTTTATTTATTAGACATTTTACTGCAAAAGTTGCTTCGTTTCTTCAGTAAGTCTGTTGATACTGACTTGTCTTCGAACTGTGTTATACTACAGTTCGTTGATGGGGTAACTTCTAAAGACACTAACAGCTGCTGTGTGAATTTTGACACCTCAAGATTAAGAACAAGATCGGGACCTTGACTTAGGTTTCTCAAATATACTACAAACGGATGTAAATAATTGCGATCGGCGCGAGACCTCGCGGGATTCTCGTTACTATGATATAATCACCACGCTATGTATAGTGATAGATGTATCAATAAGTACCTAAATCATGTGGTTTGTTCACCGGAAGCTATTTTTTTTAGGTACGTATGCCCCCTATTCACATAGTTATGTAAACTTAGAGAATTTCATTTGGCTTTAGTATGCGGCTTATTGAATTTAAAAGTACATTATTCTCTGAAGCCAAATAGAAGAAGTTATTAATTATCTTCACAACACGGACTAAGTTTATCAGTTGATAATAAAAAAAAATCTCGTGATAATGGCGACGATTATATGACGTCTGAGGTGGTGTGCGCGATGCATTAGACGGATTTCGAGTGTATTAGTTAGTGACTATTCTATCAAACGGTAGAATCTCCAGGTTCGAGCACTTATCAAATGTCAAGTCTTGAGCCTGTTGCTGCGACCGAATGGTGAATAAGTAGGCCTATTATACGAAACACACACTCTTGTAAAATTTATGGAACAATTCCATTACGCTGTTAATGCGGGATTTACCTTATAACGTTTAGGAATATTCCATAAAGGCTTGTAAAATAATCTTGGCCTCCGAGACAAACAATATTTCTCGGCTGGAGCTTTCTATATAAGAATATTCCTTAAACTGTTCTTTAAAATATTGATATGGTAATGGAATGACGTGTCAACATAGCAGTAATTTCTTTACAGCTCTATATTGTTTTACATCGCATTTAAATGTCGACTAAGCTAATAAAACATTTGTAAAAGAAATCTCCCGAATCCTACACTGCAGCCAAGAAATATAATAGTTTAATACTTTAAAAAATACAAAAATATATGTATATTGTCGAGGGGGAGAATTGTAATTGCCTCTACCGAGATTCTAACTCGGGTCTCTGGCTAGCAGGGCCAGCTCCCTTACTGACTAAAGTAAGCTACACAGGCTCATGGTAGACATATCAAATTCCGATAGAGATGGGAGTAGGTTTCCATAAAGCTGTGTTGTCCACAAGGAGTAAGATTTAACGGTAATCGTTGTTCTGAAAACAATTAACTTATTTTGAATAAACAAATAGGAGGTTTAAAGTTATGTAAGTTGATATATGGGCAATTACACCAAAGGTTTGTCATCTTGGTTGTTTCATTCACTGTTCTAGACTGTTTGCTTTCCTCAACTTGCAAGGCAGCCAGAAAGCTTAATCGCGTCAGCGCGTGTCGGCTGGATTTTCATTCAGTGAAAGTATTCGTTCAGGTTTTTCAGCGCAAGCCTGCCGAATAACCTACAAAACCAGACGCTCTGCCTATCTATCGGCAGCAGCTAAAAATACCGTTGCTCACTACATAAAGATTTTCTGTCATCGCTGAGAGATGTTCGCTTCTGGGTTTATCCTAGTTAAATCTGTTAATTTGCCAGTTCACTCGGTTACATCCGCCAAAACTGCTTCCACATGGATCGGCAACATATTTGTGTCATAGTCGCCCATAAGAACCAATTTCGTTTAAAAATGGATGGATTCGGTAAGAGTTTGTATCAATACGCGCTGTATGAATGATATGATAAAAAAAGTCTTTTAAGCGACAAAATTTATGATATCCTTATATCATGCTCCCCAAAGTAGACAGGAATTTCTTTCTTACATCCGCTTGCGGTTCGAGAGGCTCCAGTACTGTTGCTCTGGTGCTCTCTGCAGTAAGAGTAGGCCTAAACACGTGGTTTTTGTCCGGTGTTGTCTTTGTATTGCGTCTTGTGTGTGTCCTGTTTTGTGTTTATTTGTTGCCAGTGGCGTCCAGATGGTTACCTTCGCCAGTAGCCATATGAGTGAAACAACCTTAAGTACGAAGATAAACCCAAATCACACACTTTCTAAATCGGAGACCCAGATCCGGATTTAATGCTAGTATCCTAGTCAAGAACGCTTCCTCGCTTTATAGTTTAACAAAGTGGTATTGATGGCAACTGCTCTTTCTATTTAAATATCTGTAATTAAAGTCTATGAAATGTTTCTTTTTAAAACATTTAACTCGTGCCGTTAATAATTATGGGCACCTCAGCCACCGTTGAGCCACGAAAAGAGAAGGTCGGCTTCGTTATCAGACAGCTTAGAAAACTAGCCAGGTTGATTCTCTTCCACTGCTTTAGACAACCAGATACCTCTGCTGACCACTATATTGTAAAGATTTTTTTGCAGAAACTGAACACTAAGTAACCATGACACCATTTGGTCAGTGTTTTGAATGTCTCAATTTACCATCGATAGCCAGATAACGAAAGCTTGTAGCACCTGCGGGAAGGAAGGTAATTAGGCATGTGAAAAGTTCTTAACATGGGAAGCAATTAATACTTCACGTGGGCCTCTGGGAATATTTGGTAAATTTGTGGTGTCAGAACTAAATGACCAGTCCTATATAAAAAATACGGTATCATGTAGCTTTAACTGCGCAAACTGTTGACCATTAAACTTTACGAAAACAGAAGTCGGGGGCTATTTCACTGATATTGATATCATCTGGACGGGAAGAAAGTTAGAAGCTAGAAGCGATATTTAAGATAGCCCAATTAACCCCACTGTTGTGTTAATTGCCTGGTATGAAAGTCTAGCCATGTGTGAGCTAGGTTTTCATTGCGTTAAGAAAATTCCTCAAATGAGAAAAACGCTACGAAGAAACCCCATGCGCCCATAACAGTACATTTCAAATTCACATATAGCGACTGCTATATTTATTTTGTATCAAAGCATCTCGTTTGCCCTTACAACCAATAAATTATTTACGCTATTGCCTATTTTGTTAGCCTATAAAGAACAATTGTCCACTTGAAATTGGCAATATTAACCTTTATTCCACAGAAAGCCATCGGCACATTTCAAACAATTCTCAAACATAACCATAAGATCTTTCCCCTTAGTACTGAGAAATATTACAACAAAAATTTAACATCTATGCTTGTGTCAACGTGGTTATTTTCTGTTGGACTAGATCGACGTATGTAAGAGAAATATAATATTGCACACCAATCAACCAACCAACCAATCATTCAATGCCCAAAGAGATGCCTTCATGCACAAGTTATTTTATGCAAACAATTTAATAAATGTTTCTTGGAGACGAAATTCGAGTTTAAGACTATTGTGTTGCTATTGTGTATGTGGGGTTTTTAATTATTTTTAATTGGGTTTGACGCTGAGCTCCATGTTATTTTACTCTTATGACGGCGTACCAGCCCAATAAGTAAAGGAAACCACTCGACCTCTTATGCCATATAGATTAGGTATAGGTATGTATGCTTCTGATCCACATACCCCCCTCATCTCTGGGGTCGCGGGTTCGATTCCCGCGGACCATTTGTGAGTTGGTATGCCAGCAACCAGCGTAGGTCGTGGGTTTATCGCCGTACTTATTGTTATTTCGCTCATATGACGCAACAATGGCAGTGTGCCAGCCCAACGGGTGAAGGAAACAATCCTCTACTCCACTGACAACATACCCTTTCACTCTTTCGCTCCGAGAGCACCTTGGCAACAGGAAGCCCCCTCACAGCCATCCGCAAATGCTTCATGTGAGCTTGCCGGGTAAGAAAACACTTCTTTGGAGAACAACCGAATACAGAATATCTTTCCAGATTTAGGAGTAACTCACCTCTTACGTTCACCAGTATGTCGTCACCCACAATCACAGAAAACAAATGTTGCAGCGTGGATTTATATTCCTTAATGTATTTTAATCAGTAACGTGTCAAACAATGAACGAACACAATTAAAACATCAACAACATACCGAAAGTGCCACGGATATAAAGTCTGGTGAATTTTGACATGTTTAGAGTATCAATTGTCTATCGGAAGGATGTACCTTCCCCCACTTACCAGCTCATGCTTTTTTTATCAAGTGTCTGTGTTTACAGCTTATCATTCAAGACTGCTTATCTATCCCTTATGACGTACCCTGCTGCTATGCAAACCATCATACGGTGAACCAAAACACGGGTGACGGCCAATGTAATTATTTTCGTGGAAAGTGATATACTGTAATAAGGCATGGGCTATATGGTATCCAACTTCTTTTTGATTTGCATAGGACGCGTTTATTAGCTAATGAGGCAAAATATCGCATGGATTCCAACCTCGTATTCATTGTTGATGCTTTAGTTAAGTTATTGGCAAACAACTAAACAGATATCTGGAAACTGCTTACTTTGCTGTTTATATATGAAACTATTTAAGAACAGAAGGTGACGTTTAAGTAACAGTAAATGATTTAAACGTTGGTTGTTACAGTTAATATGATTAACACAGCAGTATTTTTATTTGTTAAAATTTATGCCCAAATAATGACTGATTTAAGAAGAAAAGCTTAGCCCATATACGTTTAGGCTTAGCTGTATAAAAGTGGCGTATTTGTATATGGCTCTCTCCAAATCTGCCAAACAGCAGCATCCCAATATACATTCATGAAGTATAGTTTTGCGTACTGATTTGATTTATTGATTTATTTATCCGATGTTAGATCAACAGGACTAAATCCCAATAAAAGATCTTTGGCCAGCATTATACTGTGGGAGAAAAACTGGGTAGTAAATTACCCAGAATCGAACCCGCGACCGCAGAGGTGAGGGGGATACGTGGACCAGAAGCATACACTCTCTAGAGCGTAGCCTCTAGACCACTCCGTACTACTGTAGCTGCGGCATAACATGGCATGTCCAGCAATCTTAAAAGGAATGGAAAACAAATTTCGCATGTTAAATTTTGTTCGCCAATTATTTTGATGCCCGCTATTTATTCAACTGAATGGTGGGCAGATAAGAGTAAACAGGGGTTGAATACTTATTTCATCAGATCGATGTGCGCCTCCAAGTTTAACAAACCTAATCACCTATGACACGGCTATGTACATCAATAGGTAACACACTAAATATAAAGCTAAAAATACCAGAAATCCGTAGAGAGAAGATAATTGTTTCTTTTAATATATTATTATTCTCTTTTCGTGGCGGACTATTTCTTAAAAAAATATATATATATTCGCCTGAATGGAGCCGCCAAAGTAATAATATATACGATGTATTTCGTAAAAATTCTTCAAAGCTGATTAATTTAATGTGGAGATGCTCAGAGTATTACGTCTTTTTCAACAATTTTAGAGTCACACAACTGCAGAACATATAGAGGTCATCAGTTGCCGATGTATTTTACTATATTGCATGAAGCTTTGCGGGGGATTTGTAAATTGTCTTGATACTTTGAAACTATTCCAACTGTGATATTAATCACATCACGGTGTGTTCTTCCTTGTTTTGTGCCTGAAGAGAATTTTCCACTCCTTTAAGACTAAATGCAAATGCTTTTAAAAGTATGCTTGATCTTTAGACTTTTACAGCCATTTGCTATCAAATGAATACTCATTTGCATTTTACAAAATGCCTTTAAGTTTCGTTCCTGACAAGTCGAAAGCTCATAAAACTGCCAAACGAGCTTTACACAGTAGCGTGTTTCGCATTCCTGCACATATAAAACCAGACTTAAAATGTCGCGGGTGTAAAATCTTACAAATTTCGACAGAGGAAAGTCTACTTGTGGGCCCCTGGTTTTGTTTTTTGTTCTCTATTTTTTGTTCTTCCTGCTGTCTCTATTTACAGCTTATCTTCGTAGACTGGTTATCTCCTCCTTATAGCGCTTCCAGCTGTGATGTCTATCTTTCACTGAAATAAAACACAGACAATGTAATTTGCATTGGTGCCATTTTACATGTCGGAATGCCGTCGGCTCTTCGCGAAACCGCCTCTTTGGATGAGGGTAATATATTCATGCTACAATGCATTTTTGCTTTCAGCTATAGAGGAACATTAATTTTCCAACATAGCATTTGTATATAATGCTTCACATTATTGTTGTGTTGCCATTAACTCTTTGCTATAGTACACAACCGTCATATAAGTGAATTACCCTTGAACACGGCGTAAAACACCAATCCATCAAAGCATCAATCAATCAATCAATCCCAAGACGGTTACTGTAGTATCGGACGTTAACCAATGATCTGCTGAGAAATTCGTACCAAATATGGAAATGTTCACAACCGGAAGTGAAAAATGGAGCTAAATCAGTAAGCTGAAAAATTATTAATAATGATAGTAATAATAAATAAATTTAAAAAAAAGAAAGAAATAAACAACCTTAAAACAAAACAAAAACATGGAATGGTCATCAAGTTTTGAGTCTTTCGAGAACAAACTAAGCCCCACTCCGGCTGACACTGCATCTGTGAAGAAAAATGGAACAAACACTCATTGTTTTTTCAATCAAGCAATCTAAATTTATTTTAAATCGGAACATACATATTTTGTTTGCTGGTTTGATTAAAATCACTCATATGACGGTTTGAGTGGATGCATGGATGAAGAAAATCGCATTCAACGTCACTGGCGATAAACAAAGACAAGACAGGAAATCACTGGACGTAGTACAAAGACATCACAAACAGATTGGCTTCGTGTTACCCCTTAGCTAGGAGAAATACCAAGGCAACAGGAAGCTCCCTCCTAACCGCCAGTCATTTTGAATATAAAATCCAACACAGAAATACTTGTTAACAGCAGATTCCATATATCCAGACGTAATCTTTTAAACTTTTGTCAAATGTTATGATTACACTATTCATGTAGTTGATTATGACACTGAAACTCGTTGCTGGACTTAACTGTCTGGAATGTGATAATTGCAAAGATATTCAAGACAATCGGATTACTCAGCATAAACAAATGCCAAGGCATGTTAACGAAGTATGTCTCATTCATTTTTGTGGTACAGCTCGCCATCTGGAGCAGCATTCTTGAGATGACAATGGACTACAGGGTAGTTGTTTTCTCCTTTGAGTAGCGTATTTGTTTCTCTGTATGTCATTGCTTATATCAATCACTTTTAACAAACTCTGCGTTTATGTTGTATAGAATCTTGAGTTACATATTCTAGTCACAGTATTTTTCTTCGAATCAATTATTTGTTGTGTATTTGATGATTTATGCAGCCGGATATTTTTTTTATCCAGTTTAACGGTTCGTCTCAAACTTTGCATTGTTCCTCCCTGTTAGACAGGGGTTTGTTATAGAGATAAAAAAAGGGTGGAATTTTGCAACGGATTTATTCCCAGTTATCGCCTATGATACCTTGCCCTCCATCTTGAAAGACAGACTGTCGATAGAGGAGGGGGAAGGTTATGACATTTCTGCTCATGTAACCGGCGTTAGTCCTGGAAGTTTAGCAAGGCCGTATCTTGGGAGATATTTACGTTTGTCATGCAACACTAGTTTACATATACATAGTACATTTAAATCATTTATTTTTATTGTAGAGAAAGAAAATGTAGCTTGCTTGTATATATAGATTACATATATAAAAACATATATGTAGTCTATCACTATTGGGCTACGAATTAGGTTCCCCGCTGCCAGGTTATTCCCCAATAGTTACATTTTTCGAGCGGGTTCCATGGTGACTACATATTTCAATATGCTCATGTTTATAGTTTTCCGTATTTGTCAATAATGGAAGCGGAAACTTCCTAAGTTTAAGTTTAAGTTTAATTATTATGTAGGCTAGTTTTGATTTGATAAATGAATGAATCGTTAAATGAATGGTTGGACGAATTGACAATTGAATATAAACCAATTTTATTTCAGAGGGAATGTATTTCGGTTCACGTGGGTCAGGCTGGGGTACAGATGGGCAATGCCTGTTGGGAGCTGTACTGTCTGGAACACGGTATTCACCCCAATGGTCACATGGAAGGCGAGAAGCTGATGATGAACAATGGCGACGAGTCTTACAACACCTTCTTCAGCGAGACTAGTATGGGCAAACACGTGCCCAGGGCTATCTACGTCGATCTGGAACCAAGCGTTGTGCGTAAGTCTTACATTGCTGTGTTTAATTGGGGGTCAACGCCCTGCTTGAGGTAATTTCATTCATATAATAGCGTGTCAGCCAAATGGGTGACTGACGACAACCACCTGGACGACTCTGACAACAAACAAAGAAAAGACAGGACAACCATTAGACGTAATGCAAAGATATCCCAAACATATCGACAGTGCAAGGGAAACAGGAACTCCCCAAAATTAACAGCTGGATCATGTTTGCACCATAAAGTCTATGCAGTTCAGATTGCAGCAAAAAAATTGGCTTTGACCATAAGCGAACAATCAACAATTCAATCCCGCATTAACTACATGTATGTATGGTTTATATTACAGACGAGGTTCGGACAGGCGAGTACCGTCAGCTTTTCCACCCAGAACAATTGATCAGCGGTAAAGAAGACGCAGCGAATAACTACGCCCGTGGCCACTACACCGTGGGGCGAGAAATAGTAGATCTCGTCCTTGACAAGATCAGAAAAATGGTTAGTAAATTATATAATCTTTTCATCTTTTGATTTTACCCTCTTGCAGACATGGATTTTCAAATTTTAAATGCATCCAGACTTTGCTTGTTCATCTGATAAGAAGAAACAAGAACAGTTTAGTAAATGTTTATACGAAAATGATAAAATATGTAGCATTTCCCCTAAAGTTAAAGTATAAAAATGGATAAATACTTTATTCTCATTTTGTCATACAGGCTGACCAATGTACAGGACTTCAAGGCTTTCTGGTCTTCCATAGTTTTGGAGGCGGAACCGGAAGCGGTTTCTCCTCACTCCTGATGGAGAGACTCTCGGTGGATTATGGGAAGAAATCCAAGCTAGAATTTGCTGTGTATCCAGCGCCACAGGTACTATCTCTATCGAGAGCAAATTAACATAATCGTTAATTGGTTGCAGAGGCTCGCTTCAAAACGATGTACACATTTGGCAACAAATGATTGTTTGGGGGTAATCCCATTGTCGAATAACATCCAGTTTTGTTACAATTTTGTTTTAAAAACGATGCCAATTTTAGGTTAATTATGAGCTTCCATGCAAATGAAAAACTCTGCAGCGCGAAGATATTCGAAATTCAGCACATTTATCAAAGCGTCTATTTAGAAATTCTACGTAGAATAATTTAATGTTCGGGAATTATCAATTTACAGATTTCAACAGCAGTAGTGGAGCCGTACAACTCTATACTTACGACACATACAACATTGGAGCATTCCGATTGCGCATTCATGGTCGACAACGAGGCTATTTACGACATCTGCCGTCGAAACCTCGACATTGAGCGTCCATCATACACGAATCTGAACCGTCTGATTGGTCAGATTGTCTCCTCTATAACCGCCTCTCTGCGTTTCGATGGGGCCCTGAATGTGGATTTGACAGAATTCCAAACTAACCTGGTCCCCTACCCCAGGATACATTTTCCTCTTGTCACATACGCTCCAATCATATCAGGTATGGGTTATAATTCAAGGGTAAGTTTCAAAAAGCGGTCTTAGTCTACATGGGTCGCAACTATCAAGACAATCAGTGTTGAAGACATCGTGTCGTCATGGCGATTGAGATCAACACAAGCTAATAAGAATGAAATCTATATTTTTTATCAACGGTGAAATTGAAGTTCTGGGACCCCTTTGAATTTCACAAAGTGTTGTACGACAAGAAAATATCCTACGATAAAATTTATTCATGATAAACTATAGGCGTAAAAATATCGTACTACATTTTGTGAAAGTAGCTCCAGTATAACACAATTGGTACCTTTCGCTGAGGGATATATATACAGGACCATAGCTACAATGTATTGCCGATCACTCGAACTAGGAGAGTTATCTCCCCCTTGCATTTCTATTGGCTTAGTGATGTTTAAAACATTTTTTGCTTTCGGATAATAATGTTAGCTTCTAATGTTTCGATTAAAATATAAGTGATTTGTGTGTATTTTTTAATGGTTAATTTAATCTTAAAACTGGAACATGAAATCTGTCCCTTCGCCCGGATAATAAATTCCGAAATGCAAACCTCCGCAATACCAACAAATCAAGGTTAATTGTACCGACTTTATTCCCGCATTTTGATTTTCTTTACAGCTGAAAAAGCTTACCACGAACAGTTGTCGGTTCAGGAGATTACAAATGCTTGTTTCGAACCGTGCAATCAGATGGTGAAATGTGACCCAAGGCAGGGCAAATACATGGCGTGCTGTATGCTGTACCGTGGAGACGTTGTTCCAAAAGACGTTAATGCTGCCATTGCTACTATCAAAACAAAGAGAACCATCCAATTTGTCGACTGGTGTCCTACGGGGTTCAAAGTAGGCATCAACTACCAACCACCAACAGTTGTGCCTGGTATGGTCTAACCTTTATTTAAGCGTATCTGTGCGTGTGGGAGCGATGTGTGTGTTTGTATGCATTCATGGATGTGTGCATATACTCTCAGAAATTATGGTTCTTTGAAGGTTCTTTAGAAAGACAATGGCTCCAGGCCTTTCTAAGAAACGAGTGTGATCACTCTCCTGCACGTAAAACACTCCTGCCCAAGAATTTGCGCGAGGTGTATTTAGCTCCCGCAGATTAATGTTTTTAGTATTATGCTGAATGGAAATCATTCCCGTAATTCATCAAAAAGCTACAGTAGAAGTACTCATATGAGTACTCTCGTTTTAACATTTGCATGAAAAGTCCGTTACGACAAAAAATGAGAAATACTGGTACTAGCTACATTTGATGTAAATGGCTTCCACAGAACCATTAAGGGTTCTTATAGAGCCATAACGAGAAGAACCGTTAAAGGTTTTATCTGACAGTATTGCTAAAAAAGGCAACAGTAGGATAACCGGGCCATTTCTTTTTTGAAGTAATTAACGTGCAGTATTACCAAACTATGTAGCCGTAGTCGAAGTTAACGCGAGATGAGTCTGGTTCACGCGAGACTACGTGATGGGCAAGGGAGTTCCGACATGATAATCTGTCTTGTCGTTTTCGTTGCACGTCGGAGATCTCGCGAGGTCAGGTTTTTCCCAACGGTCATCCTTTAAATGTTGTTATTATTAAGGTATACTTGAGTGAGCTCTTGGCACCTTCTAGCAACATGTAAAGTCTTATTTATTATATATAAAAAAAATGTTGAAATAATATTATTGATTATTTTGTGTGTCTCGAGTGGTGCTTGTTTTGCTTCAGGAGGCGATTTAGCCAAAGTTCAAAGGGCAGTCTGTATGATTAGTAACACAACCGCTATTGCCGAGGCCTGGGCGAGACTGGACCATAAATTTGATCTGATGTACGCCAAGAGAGCATTTGTCCACTGGTATGTCGGCGAGGGTAAGTCTATCATCCAACTTTATAAGTTGAATTGTTGTATGAAGGTGAAATATCAAAATTTCGTTCACTCGTACAAGCTTTTCAGACCTGACAATGGCGAAACCTTTACTACATAAAGAATATAAACGTCTTTTGTCTGAAACGACCCACGACCCTGTGAAAGAACGATTGACGTTAATAATTATATGGACAGTTTTAAATTGACATTCCTGTCGGGGTGAGAGGTAGTCCGAGTGGCCCTGACGTTTTGTTTTTGATAATGCCTGACGGCGAAAACAACGGCAGGGATCGTCTCCTATTGAAATGTGTCGAGGATAAGCACCCACAGTTTGTGGGTGGCAAAAGCAGATCAGTGATTGGTCCTTGCGTCACGGGTCAAAGATTGACTGCATGCAAGTTTAATTAGGTCATATTATTTCTCTGGACATATATCATGTTTATACGTATTACAAAGTATATAAGTTTGCTTAAATTATTGATATTCAAACGTTGTTTCACATTTTTCAGATATGTTTGACGCTAAATATGCATGAAATAAACAAATTTATTTTCTACCAATGAACTTTGACCCCAGCTTCTGCGAG
>JAQQZZ010153570.1:0-12438 GCA_030265115.1 Mopalia vespertina | reverse complement strand
TGATGACGATACAGGCATATGTATCGAAACGTTGTGTTCTATCACAAAACAAGTGGTTATCCAGAAATTCTATAATTAAGAAATTAAATATATCTGTAACAAGAATGAATTTTATTTAAAGTCACAATAAT
Source organism: Mopalia vespertina (assembly GCA_030265115.1). NCBI lineage: Eukaryota > Metazoa > Mollusca > Polyplacophora > Chitonida > Mopaliidae > Mopalia > Mopalia vespertina. The sequence goes on along the minus strand of JAQQZZ010153570.1, from coordinate 12,307 downwards.
TTGTGAGGTGAACATTTAATTTAAGGCTATAGCTAGACCATTTCCTTAACAGTCCTGTCAGAAATAACACAATGAATCTGAACAGTTTGTCTTTAAGAAGTCTTGATGAACCGGAGCCTGTGTCATCGTCCACGCCGTCAAAATCACATGCAGGACTTGTAAGACTAGAACTAGACGAAAACAATGAAATACGTGTGAGACAATATTAGTGCAGTTGGTGCAGTTGCAGTCTGTGTAGACCATTTATGTTTGTAATACTGGTCAGATGTTTTGGAGTTGCACTAGAGTCCTTGAGGCATTTATATCCGTCCATCTTGACAAGGACGTCTGAAATGTTAATTTGCAATGATCTGCTATTCACAGGTTGTATTTAAGTTTATTAACCTTCAGGAGACATGGTCACCCCAAATTAGATTTTTTTTCTTTTTTTTTTTTTCCCCAAGAGGTTAAAAGCTTTTTTTCATTCAATTCCCAAGTCAGAAAATTCAAATGAAGGGGAGGCAACTCTGCTGAACCAACCACACACCTACTAATGGTTGACATTACAAACAGCTGGGACGTAAAATAACAACAGTTATATTTATTTTTTTTTTTTAAAGAAAGTGGGGTTCGAAACGTTTGTTTAATTTTATTCCCAACTCTAAGTGGAAGTTTAAGAGGCACAGAAAATGAAGGGGATCAGTTGAGCCAAATCGACAATGCCCATTTGTGTTTTCAAAAGTGAGCCATTACAATCAACATTGACATAAAAGGCTCAATCAAGGCATTTGGAGATTCCAGCCTTGACATTGGACACTTTAAATTGGAAACATAATTGGATTTCAAATGAATATATTTTATTTTAACAAACAGAATTTGTTGATTTTGGGGTGAACACGCTTTTTGACAGATCTTTTGTGTCTGGAATTCTTTTAAAGATATTTGGAATCGTTTTTAATGATATGGCAGAAAAATCAAATCTTATGTTGTCATTATAAATGTCGCAGGTTGTGTATATGATCACTCTAGTTTGCAAAATACAATAACTGTAGAAACAACGAGTTAGGGCCAGTTTGGGTTCAATGTTGGCCCTTTCTTGGATTTTATTTTGCCCTACAAGAATTTTGTCCATGCGGGTATTTTAGAGATTGCTACCAAATCCAATGATATTGTTAATAAGTGTAGGTTTTGAGTGTTATGTATCTGTACGAGTTAAGTGATGGTCACATTACACTCAACATGACTAGTTGATTATGGAGTGATTAGTTTATTAGAAGGTACATGTATTTGTTTTGTCCAGTCTGTGATATTTGTTTTGTTTTATACTCAATAAGTACCTAATCTTATTTATTGATGTAGAGTTATTTAACTACATAGATGTATATATGTAAAAAAAAACTGCAGTCTTACATGAACCAAATAATGCAAACAATTTTTGTACAGTTCTAGATTTGTTTTACTTTTTTTTATCAAAGTGTGAAATTGAACAAATTGATGTGAATATTTGTGGTTGCTATGAAAATTCATCACTGTTTAGGTGCATGCATTACTGTATCTTGAATTTGAGTTTTTATTGAACGTTATGAATGGTGAATAGAAGCAAATTTTAGCAGCCAAGTTTGTTTAGATGAAAAAACCTGTACCTTGAGAACTGAATAACCAAAGCTTTATATATGTGTAAATTTGTAACTGAGTTTTATTCAAGTTTTAACCCCCAGAAATTATCAAAAATGTTTGTTATAACCTCTTTGTTGATGTTGCACATGTTAACGAAATGAGATTAGTGTACATGTGAAAGACCACAGTTAATATTTTTGTGGTGACCGGTTCATATGACCTATATTTGTTTCTAAGCTGCCCATAAAGTTAATTTGTTAGGAGATTTATTCCTGCAAATTACTACACTTATGACATCCCACTTTTGTCCTAGACTCTTAATAGTTGGAAGAAACAGACTACTCCTATGATGCATGAACCAGTGTTTTTGTAGCTGTATGGTGATAACTGTAAAATGAGGAACCACAATTACACGATTGTTTAGTGGTAGAATAATATCTGAAAACATTCAGGATATTAAAGTTGAAGTTCATGTATATTCATACCAACGTCTACATTTATAAATATTTTTAAATAATAAAATATATTATATCGTTATCCATAATCTTGATTTTGGTCTTTTTCAATTCAAAACCATACAAACAAGAGTTTAAGTAAAACCATGGTAGTCCTGTATGTTGCAAAATATGGCACAGTACCCATCCTTTTCTGAAAATGTGAAACAGTTTATCAAAACGTGGTTTAAAAACAAGCTGAAATCGGAATTGAAATATGGCTAATTATCTATGATCAAGGGCAGCAACTCCAGTCACAATTATGTGCAGATCAACGAAATATAAGCTTGCTTAGGTTCTAGGTAAATGCCTTTAAAAAATTAGAATACCTTGAATTGAATAGTTTTAACTAAAAATGGTTAATCCATAGTAGCTTAAGGCATAACTGCAGTTGATGAATGTGCCCACCAAGTTTCATAAAGATAGGCCTTGTGGTTTGGAGTTCTGCTTCGGAAACGAAATTCACTTCTGTTTTACAACGATTGTATCCATGGAAATAAAAAAAAAACCCAGATTAATCTGTTACAGTAAAGGGAATTACTACAGTTTATGGTGAATGTGCCTTCCAAGTTTCATAATGATAGTTTTACTCTGGAAACGAAATTCATTTCTGTTTATGACGAAGTTCTACATATTATCCATGAATATAAACCTGGTGAATCCATAATAGGAGCAAACAAATCAAACCCATGGTGAATGTGTCTACCAAGTTTCATAAAGAAAGGCCAAACTGTTTTCGAGTTCTGCTCCGGAAACCGATTGGGCCTTCCGGACGGTCGCAGGCAATCCCATAATACGACAGATAGTAGATAGTTCATAACCATGTTTATGGGGTATTTCACTTACGTATACTAGGTTGGTCCACATTATGGCAGCAAGAAAACATTTGGTCACTAGGAAAAATAATGTTACTCCATACCAGCAAGTAAACAGGGACTATGCTCAGGATATTCTGCCTTCAGCCAAATAATGACACCGATAAGAACCGGTCTTTATAGATAGGATTACATACAGGAGATGTGCAAAGCTGAAAGTTTAAGCAGTAGTCTTTGTTTGCTTTAAATAAAAAATGAATGTAAAATGGGACATCATAATTAGGTGATCTCTCAAACAACTTTACCAGGATGAGACAAACCAGGAGGGTTGGTATTTTTAACCCATTCTAAAATAAATACAGCTCCAAGGGATGCCTGTTTAGGTCAGACTCTTTTAGAATCATATTTAGGACCTCTCCATTTCAAAATGATTGAAAGTGATAATTTTTTATACCACCAACCAGCTGTTAAAATTAGGGACTTTTGGTTTCATCAACCAGTTTTCATAACTTGTTCAGGTTTTTTTGGTTTTATTTGTCAATTTGCAGCAGATAAAACCTGCTAGAAATCCATTTTTGGTTGCCATGAACATATTTCGAAACATATCTGCTTTAGAATCGCAAACTTTGAACGATTAGAATATTGGATATCGTTTTGGTGGCTCTTTGTTTCCAGCATCAGTAATGTCTCGAGGCACAGCCTATTATCTAGTGGTTTAAAGTCTTAGTGAATAAAATTTCTCAAACTGAAGCTTGATGGATAATAAATTCCTTTCCTGCGGCTCAGGGCATATAAGCTTGCAGAATGGTCATATAATTATGTCCGTACACCCAGAGAAAAACGAGAGAAATTATATGACCGTACCAATATTGGAAAATGCAACAAGGGTTTTATACAAGCTCTATAATGTACATGATACTTTCAAATTTTTAGATTCCAGGAAGTGTTGTTTGTTCTGTTATATTGTTAATGGCAAACAGAGTGCATGTATGATGGACAAACCAGCCTCACTCTCACTCAAAATCCCGGTTCAGTGGAAGGCTGCTCAACAAAACGTCTTCATAAATAATTTTTTGTAAATTTAACTTTCTTTGATTTTTTTTTCTCCAAAGAGTATGGTTTTATTTTGAACATGAAAATTATTGTCATGTTTAATACAGACTCTAAATGTAATTGCTGTTCATGCCATTTGCTATCAGATGTTTGTACAAAAACTTGACAAAGCCTATATTAATCGTTGTGTTAAAAGAAGGACAACTTGTAATAACAATCAAAGAAAACCAAACATTGTCTTTTCTACAATCTCAGCATTCCACAAACTGTGTTGTTTCAATTTAAACAAAACACTGAAAAATTGGTTATTACACAAAAAGGCACATATTTGTTGATTTGCATAATAAAGACCCATTGAAAACCTATGCAAATTATAATATACTATAACATTGGAAGATTTGAAAGTGGCAAATAACAAGGTCACACACATGACCTTATAAGTTAATTGTATAAAAACTGCTCTCAATGAGACTAGACAACAAGTTCAATTTATTTTCTATGCATTGTTCAATGGTTTCAAGCACCTGGTATCATTCCACATGTCAAGTTACATTCTGTTTTCATGTTGAAAAAATGTATTGACTACAATAGAAATGTCTGTATAACACGTAGGTAATTGAAGTTTCAACACTGTTTGGGATGCTAATTCCATTGTTCACCCAGATTTTAAACGGTTTACATCGGCAGTTAAGGAGAGTATTTTTTTACTCAGGTGGGCATTATGCTGTTTTAGATAACGAATCATATCTGCCTGTTTCTCCAACACTTGATCGACATAATCTTCATCTCTGTCAACAAAATAAAAATATAATATCATTTAATTATAGGTGAATGTTTGTTATGAAATTGAAACGTATCTGATTTCTCGATTTGCTTGCTGTTCAATGTTGCTACCATACGTAATTACAGTCCGAGAGTCTTCCATTCCCACCTTCAACAAACTCACAAGTTAACTGCCCTTACATATCAGTCTTGAACACTTGTTAACTGGATAAAATCATTCTGTCTGGCTAATTGGTTTGTTTGATTGAGGTTTAACGCCATACTTAAGGTTATTTCACTCACCTGATGGCGTGCCAGCACAATGGGTGAAGGTACATGTAAGCACCCTCGACACCACTGGCAACAAACAAAACAAGACAGGACATGATGCAATGACCTCACACAACAGATCGGCTTCATGTTGCTCTGAGGGCAACAGGAAGCTCCCTCCCCACCCACGGGATAATTGGATGACTATTATCATATCTGTTCTATTCTAGAAAACAGACAAAGCATGAAACACACCTGAATCCAATCTCTGTGGAAACTGAACGTGCCTGAAGAAAGCTGGTCATCATTTCATCTTGATTGACATCAGGTCTGGCTGACTTTCTGTTAAATCTCACTGTGCGAACTGAGAAAATTAGAAAATAACAATGGATTTTTACATGGGTGTGTAAATTTTCACTAGGGATTTATCAACTTTTGCATTAACCAATAGCAGTTAATGTTATTTCACTCATACGTACAGTCTCTCCGTGTGGCAGGCCTTATATTTTCAAAATTTTGCGTAACCGATCTACTGTTCGCGTGAATTTAAATCCATGTAACCTATCGTTCGGTTATGTGAAAAGAATTTACGCGAACGATCGTTCTCGTATATAGGTTACATAAATATACAGTGTAATTACTCTATAGGCCTAATGTGCCACGATATACCCTGAAACGGTTATAACTGGCACCAATCCTTTTACCGATTTTTTTCAAATGTCATTCACATATAAAGTCTTTATAACCAGTAGAACAACCTGGGAATACTCCGCGGGTGGGTTTTAAAACAAGATGCGACTGTCATAATACGGTGTTGTTGTTGTTGCATAGCATGTGGTAAATAAAGCTGTATGCATGATTGCATGTCTTTATCAATACAAAGAGTTAATCCAGTCATTATCAGGGCAAACAAAGCAAAGCACATGGGGTGCAGTTAATGCATTTTTACAAAGTTATCCAAATTAATCCAGTAGGGTTTGTTTATTGTGAACTGTCAATGCTTTCAAAAAGTTAAACATGAGCTGAGATAGAGCTAAAGAAGACCATAGCCTAATGGTGCTTTTGATTGGCTGTAGAGCCGGAGCCCGCCAACCAGGTCACAGCTAACACAACCCTAAGTTTTCAATTTTGCGCTGTTTATCGATCTCTGTTGCACTTTTAGTTAGTAAAACAATTGGGTTTTTTCCTTCAAATTTACGTCATAAGTCAAGCAAAACAATGGTTCATACTTAAATAAACTTAGAGTATGGTCTGTCTAACATAACAAATATTTCTGACAGCCTATGAGAATCCTTGTGTAGCTATAGCTTGTATAGTACATACACTGTAGACACCATGTATAGGCCAACATGGTCTTAAGTTTGTGTGAACAGTGACCATTTGCATGAATTTCCGTTTGCGTAACCTCCACATAACCTGAACAATCATTCGGGTGAAAACATAAGGCCTGCTGTGGTGGTCATTAAACTGATGGAATGACTGTTTTAAGACTGTCGCCAGACGGACTCGATCACATAAACGGAACATCCAAGTAGGATTAGTAAGTGCACATGCTATAAACCACTAAGCCACAGACCCATCACAAGACGGAATACAAAGACATAACAAATAGATCGAGTTTGTGTTGTCCCTTAACTCAGACCACCCAGTGAAAGACTTGAACCTGTGACATTGAAGGAGGCTCGGTAGTTCGCCACACTAACTACTGAACCATGTTGTGGGCTCTACACTTTTAAGAATTGTATTGACAAAACCAGCCAGTGCAACATTACCAAAATGATCATATAACTCCACAAACTAGCGAATGACATTGTAATTGGCTGACAAACACGTATGTATTTTGATAGGTTTCATTACTTTGTCCTTGGGCCAACTCCTGTGACTCTGAGAAAAGGGAACATCACTCAAATACAGTCCATCACTTGGAAAACAGTCACATTAATTGGAATTAACCATAATTCACTTATCAAAAACCTCTTGCTATTGCAAAGCCAAAGTGTAATTTCTTCAAAAAACCCAAAAACAAATTCAAACTGATTATAGATCGCATGTTAAATTGCACCAACCTAAATAGAGCACCAAAACTGGTAAGATAGCAGCCACTTCTAATGATATAAGTATTTGTAGATAGTTCTCCTTGGACAGATTACCACAGGTTCTTGTCTTACTGTCACAGTAGTTCTCCAGCACAGTTAACACAATCACCAGACCGGCATTTGCTGAAACATTCAAACAAGCTTTCATGTTAATTTTATCACTCCATCCACAGATAAATTAGCAAGTAATTTGATTTATTTAATAATTGATAGGGTGGACCTGTCACATTCACAAATGTCCATATTGGGGTGTGGTTTTTGGTGTGACCATCCAATGACTGTGACACGCACAATGTTCTCTTTCTGAACATGCCACTTGCTGACGGCATACACAAACCACAAGTTGTCAAACATTCAACATTTTTGAATCATTTTAGGGTACACTTGATTTTGCTAATTGAGATAATTGTTATGGTTCTCAAAATAAAACGAATATACCTTGTATTAAACCCTGAAGTTAGGAACAGGTAATAGTCTCATAACTCTTATAACAGAATATCTGCTGTCTGTGTGTGCTTTTGTGAGGTACCATAGTTAGAGTGTCTGAATAACGAGATCAGGGGTTGTATTGGCCCATGCTGGCAGAGTGAAAAGCTCAATAGTTTCAAGGAAACCTACATTGTAGGCAAAACACTGGTATAATAAGCTGGGCAATAAAGAAAAAGTATAAAATTTACACTAGCGCTGCAATAAACATCAAGAGATTTTTCCTTTTATATTATCTTTATGTAAGTGGAAACCTTCGTTTTTTTAAAACTATTTATCTTTCAACACGCACAATATTCTGTCTTCTGACTGAGTGCATCTAAAGAATTTTCATTTACTTACCCGCAGAATGAATGGTAACTGGAAGTCTCCGTACATGTCTAGTTTGTCTGTAGAATTCGAGATAACCTAAAGTTCGAGATATATAATGATGATAACGAAGGTAACGATCGATGGCTGTAAGGATGACCCACAATCCCCCATGAACATATGCAACTATCGAGAAATCACTAGTCCCACATTTTCCGCCATAACACAATATTGGCAGTACAAATGCTGCGGCTCCTAAAAGAATCTGAAATTGAAAACAAAACAGAGTTAAAAGGTTGAATATTGTCCTGTGAAAGAGAAGAATTCAGAATAGCATACTAGCTTTAAAGTTTTAGCTAAGAGGCAACATGAATATGATCCAATGCTGTTTTTTTTGTTTTTTTTGAATGTATAGTGATTGTCCAATATTGTGTTTGTCAGTGACATTGATTGGTTCCTTCACCTGATGTCATATGAGTAAACGCCATCATATCCAAATCAAATAATCTCAAAATCATGACAGTTGAATAACTGAGTAGAAAACCAGTTTATTGTTTTAACAGAAACCTGTTTCACTTTTGAGCCACACATTTGATATACTTAATTAACTATGTTTTCATTCCTAGATTTATCCTACACCTAGCTTTTTGTTTATTTATTGCCTTATACAAAAGTGACGATGTTAAGCGTTTACATAAAGTAGGTGTGTAATCTATAGCACATTCAGGTGTAACAGTAAAATAACAAGTTCTTTACAGTTTTAATAAGACTTAATGTTTCTATTCTGTAACAGGCAAGACAATTAATTATACTCATAACTGTGATAACCTTTTTTTTTTTTTTATCTTTTAAAGATATGATTATGCATTTGCAAAAACATAATCACTTAGAAATTTTTTGTATTTCAAAGAACACCTACATATTTAAGGCCCCTTTTAATATTGTACATGTATAATATTTAAATATACTCCCGACATATCAGAAAATGTGTCCCACTATTTTTAAACCCAACGAGGTAGAGTGATGTGAAGTGGTATGGCACCATAACTCTCAACCACTCAAATCTTTTTTCTGGAAGTGAAATGTATCAGACTTACAAGCATCACGAAAAAGTTGAAATTCAAAGCCTATTTTTTGCTTAGATAGTAAATGATGGGTGACCAAACTTTTGACCTGGATCAAGTTCTGCTCATTCAGGAGTCTAAGAATACATAATCTGGTTTAAAATCTTTATTTCAGTCCTATTTATGCAACTGGATTGACTTATAAACTCTTTTTACATCAGAGACATTGTTTATACACTTCAAATGTCACAACTAGGAAGGCAGATGGCAAATATTACGCTTTTGATGACACAATTTTGTCCTTTAGTGTCTTTGCTCACTCCACTTACCAGACCTTAAATATGGATTGGCCGTCTGAAAGAGGTTCCCTCCGGTGACCAGCTCAGGGAAACACTTATTGATTTAGCAAAGAATGACACTAATTTCATACATAACCACTGGTACAAGACTGTAACGATTTGTTAATAATCTCATCTCATCAATGAATCAATTTTCCGTTATTAGTGTTTCGGTTGACATCAGCAGATGTCTACTTTTGATGTAAAGTTGTTACATTATACTAACCACTAACAGTATTTGCACAACAATGACCCATGTGGTATGGATTCTCCTAAAGGGTGGATCAGCTTCTGTCCCCAGCAAATTGTGATCAGTCAGGAGTGGATCGTCCGAATCATGAGACTGAATTGAGTTGTCTGTCTGGTCAAAGAAATAACCCTGTAAACATAACAAAAACACATATTGATTATTGTGATTTCCACTAAATAAATTATCAAAGGAGACCCTAGTTATAACCCTCATTGTTTGTATGTTTCACTGGGGTTAAACATCGTTCTCAAGGGTATTTAACTTATATGATGACAGACTCCCATTTCTCACTTCGCCCTACTTAAAAACCATGGAGACTGGAAGAAAACCGAAAAAAACACAACCCCAGATTGCCAGATCAGCTGCCCAAATACCTGAGGTCCAGAAGGGACTCCAGCTTGTGAGGGGTACACCAAAGAAGAATCAAAACTCTTACAACCTACCACTGGTCCACTGCCGCGAGGCAAAAATAGTGTCAATAGTGTAATTTAATATATGAAAAATAAGGTCAAAACAATATTGCCAGCTGAGAAGCAATACAAATTCTTACTATTTTATTGTTAGTATTTTTGTTATTTTGGGATAACACTTTCTTAGTTTGATTATATCCTGATTCAAAAATGTTGTGAGAGATTATGTGAATATCGTGAATACTATTTTATTCCGCCAAAAAACAAGCATATCAAATTGAACAAGTTAATTCAAGGACAAGAATAGGCAAATATCATGAAAATGAAAGTGCCATAGTGTGATCAAAGTGAGGTAATGGATTTGTTGGTTGGTTTGTTTGATTGGGGTTTAAATCACCCCTGCGATTGCCGGGGCCACATCGTGTGACTTACTCCTATACCTGAGGGTAGAAAGGTAGACTCGAACCAGTGGACGGTAGATCTAAGTAGGATGAGTAAGCAGACATGCTTAACAGTAAGCCACAGCAGCTGGCCTGTGAGGTGATTTGCCAGATTGAAGTAACAGATGACATTTTTATTGCAGTGTTATAAATGTTGACATCACAAGAGATGCGCCAGCTATAACATCACAATAATTTTACCAATCAGTGTAAAAAACGGATTTGAACAGTTACACGAAATATAACAGAAATCAGGAACTCACAGTTGGTGACGGGATAATGTCCAAAAAGTAGTACTGTCTATTGTCTGCGCAGTCACTGGACCCCGGCCTATTGAATTCCAAAGTGGTGCAAAAATTAATCAAACTATCAATTTATCACAACAGTTGCTGCTGCAACAGGCAACTATCAATAGTTTTGTTAAATGCTATAGTCTAAGCCACTTTTATAATGTCGAAAGGTTATCCTCAACAACCTCGTGTACAGGACCGTCCTTGTCCTGGTGGTTTTCTATTTAATTAAGATGTGGGTACAATTTGTTGCGAGAGATCATGTCACATTGTGAATAAGGTCTTAAAGCTTGCAAATATGCCATTTTGAACAGGGGTAAACTTGTTGACTACAGCCAGAATGAAAAGTCAAGATTTTAGTTAAACGTTTTGTCTCTTTTTCTGTGGTATATGCGGACCAAGTAGAAGCCTTACACAGTTTAACATTTAAAACAATATTCTTTTGATTCAATGTGATTTTGATTTGTGTCAATGCGGATCATAACAACTAATTTGCCCTTTTGTAGAGCTTAGGGGTTGCTGTCAAAACTGGCTAGCTACACGGTGCCCATGCACACAAGGGCTTAGGCAGACACCCGTTCAAATGGACACCCTGAAGTGAACAGTTGTCTCATTTGGACACCCTGTTTTAAGAAACTTTAACATGCAGGAGATAGGAAAACTGTCAAAATTGGACACCCAGTTATTTGAAAAGTGAAGCAAAATGACCATTTTGGACACCATACTTTTAATTTCTGGCTAAGCCCCTGCATAGGTCCCATGTCCATTGCCATTCTTTCTTTTTCTTCATTCATAAATGAAAGAAGCCCCTGCTCGTTTTCTGTGTAGATTTAAGGCCGTCTATGTGCATAAATCTTTGACTGACCTGGCCTTTCTTCAGAGACTGTGGAGTTTTGACTTCCTGTATTGTTAGTGGCTTCCCTAATTCTGTACACAAGGCAGCCTGGTGAGTTTGGGTCCTGTTTGATGTGCATTGAGGAGATAAAACACATCGTCTAAAAGTCAAAACAAAACAGTCCCATTATGATTCACAATAAATGTATTAATGGCATGTTATGGTATATAAAAAAAAGTTCAAAAGCACTACAACAACATGGCTTTGGTGGAGATACTTACACAGGCCTGGGGCCAATTGCTCGAAAGACGATTAGCTGCTAACACCAGATTAAATCACTAATACCGGGTTAGAGAGAGACCTACAACATTGCATGAGGTCATCTAACATCAAGTTAGTAACGGTACAAATTTAATTATTTATAAATCAGAAATTTGTTCCATTTTATTTTTAAACACACTATACATTTACACATTTTAAAGCAGACGTTTATTTTCATAAATGGTACTTTTTGGTTACAAAATGCTCAGGATGCTGAAGCTATTTCGTCTGGTGAGTTTGTTAGCATTACGTTATAGCCTACTGGGATAATTACTTAACTGCTTAATAAATATACACTACAGTCCCTGGACAATTTTATTTGCAAGGCAATAAAATAGTATAGATTTTAAAGTATTGTGGGCTAGATCCAGGTAACGTCATTATATAGCACATGCTATAACCATGGAGCTATAAAGAGAAGGAGACACGACTCTGCCGGCCAGTACGGCTCGCTAATAAGAAGCGCACGCTGTGCTAT
>JAQQZZ010153559.1:0-12439 GCA_030265115.1 Mopalia vespertina | reverse complement strand
GGAAACTTCGGTATGTCGGCGGAAATCTTCGGCTTTTACAAACCAGAAATGAGAAGCAGCTCTGTGATTGGTCAATCTAAGAAACCAATCGACATCATAGGGCGAGTGATTGCGTTAGATATCAATTATAGCGACAAACAAAACACGGGGAGCGCTTTTTGAGATCTGATTTTAATTAGATTGTATTGGCTATATTACAATTGTTAGAAGCGGTATTACTCTATAAGTACTCTATAAGTAATACACATCTCAATACGGTATAAATGGGCTGTTAGTACATTGTCTATTAATATTATTATAGTATGAATTATTACATGATTGCTTTTTTTTTATAACAATGTCGGTTGCAAGACATGATGGGCTCAAAAACGTATACCGTGGCGTATATAAGTAAATAAAGCGGGGGCTTTGACAGTTTTTCGCCACCATTTTAACCAACACACTGTAAAAAAAAATAATCCTTAACAAAGTTATGGAAACAGTTCCAAAGCGATTTTAATATGGAATTTTTCGTAACCTGTTAAGGATAATTCATAAATATGTTTTGACTTATCCTTGACTCCAAGACAATATATTCCGTCTCCTATTCCTTGAAATGTATCGAGTATTCCGCTGGTGCTTTATTCGAGGAATATCTCTTAACCTTTTCCTTATAATGTTAAAAGAGTAATTTTATCAGTGCACTAGATACCGTCCTATTAATGAAATAACTGCGTACACACTAACCAAATGCAAACACAGCCCTACAGGAAAGATAGAAATATTTAAATGTCTCTGTACATACCTGCAATGGAGTTTTCTTGGTAAAGTCTTCAAACGTTGTACGCACTATACGTCCGCTTCAAACTGACCTATGTTTTATATATGGACATTGGTCAGTCACTCTATTGTATCTCGTTATAACGGTAGCGGTGTTAGAGTTGACATAATACTAATTGTGTTTTGTTGATAGCCCTCCTACTCACGCAACCAGTACCTTAGTAACTAAACCACTGCTTAACTGGTTTGGCCAGGTGTGTTACGATGACACGGTGCTGAACACAGCTGTTTTTAACAGAGTACAAACATCTAATATCGGTGGTCGTATTAAATCTCTTACCATATCCTATACATATGTTACAAAGACATAAATCGACTTACCTGTGTCAGTGTGATCATGGAGGTATAGCTGCTATACTGCTATACCTCAATGGTGTGATTAATGTTTGCAAATATGTAACACAGGCATGTGCATTATTAAAAGGATAAGGCTAAATATATTTTATAAATGTAGAAAATAAAACAGGGATCCAGCACAGAGATTGAGCCGGGGACATTTGGCTTACAGGACCAACCCTTTATACATATTGAGCTATAAGGCTCACATCAATTAAAATAATCCACCAGGCCAAAAGCCCGTGGTGTACATATAGGGACGACTTTGACACAATGGCACGTAAATTTATAGTGCCAAATGTTTTTTTTAAAACTGAATTGGCTACCACTAAGCCAAGATACGTTCTTCTGTTTATACAGTATTAATAGGCCATATAGAATATTAACAGTGTACGCATATATAGTGACTACTATAAGTATGATGTGGTGGTGTGATTGATCGCTAACCTCAATATCTTCTCTCAATATCTTAAAGTGTCACGATCGCCCAAGACTAAAGTTCACCATTAATTTTAAAGCAAACATCCATTTAGTACTAAGTTTCGTAAGTTTGTAAATTTACGAGACCAGATAAAGTCAAATTAAATTAAATCAAGTGTCCATATTTTCCTTAAATATTGGCCAATTTATTTGCTGCTTCCATATTATTAAAACTTATAAATCTGAAGTATAGCCTTACGCCCCCAAACAAACAAACTGAAAAAAAGGGGATATGATTAAGGAAAAACTTCAACAACTTTTGCTTGATCAAATCATGGGATTATGTAGGCCTAATAGCGCAAAAAGCTTATCCGTCGACGACGATGTCATTTTTGTCAGTGCGGTAGCAAATACATCCGAATGGAGAGGTGGGGATATCAGATTTGGTCTTTTTAAAAGAACCACATGTCAATATACCTGTGTGGAAAAACGCGACAGGGGGTAAGTTGTGTTAACAAGCCATTGTAACAGTACACTAATCATGTCTAGACTGAAGACCTATATCCACGCTCAACTAACGTACTTAGCAGTCCTGCAAGTACTCACCTGTACTAGCAATAAAACTTACATGATGGGGCTAATTAGGTGTAAATAACAGGGGCACTGAGTGTTTACAAGGGGCCTACTTGCGAGCTATTATCAAATTTCTCAGCCTGGATAAATGGAAATAATAATGTTTAGTCAAGTACAATCATATCAGGACATTACGTAATCATAATCATATATAGGTGTAATAAAACGGTTATATGACTTGATCGAATGCCCTCTGTCTATAGCTAAACAGTCCTATGTTGGGATAGCCCATGCACGCCAACAATCTTACACGACAAAGAATGGTTTGGCATTGCCTCATAAATTAGATCTACATGTTACACATAGACGTGTAACATGTACGTCTAATTTATCAGGCTATAGCTCTTGCATGAACACTCAAATGTTGATATTACGATAGAAACAGTAACATACTAGATAATAATATAAATATACTATAAAAAAATATATAATTAAAATATATAATTAAACTTGTGCAGGGATGTCGAATAACGAAAAACAATAATATTGAAGTTTATGGAGTAACAACTTTTATAAATTCATCACGATTCTGACAGCGGTGTGACAAATATGAATGAGTGTTTGTCACACAATAACATTCGACTGGACGATTTCTTTGAACACGTAAATAGCTGCGCAGGGATGATTTTTCCATCTCTCGAGTGGGAATTCTTACCCCAGAATCAAGTTGTGTCTCTTATTACCGTTATCATTATTGTAACGCTTATATTTATGAGCTTGTAACTAACCCGCCTCTTTCGTTATTGACCATCGCGGCTTTTTTCACAGTCAAATTGTTTTACGCCATCTAATTGGGTGCCGACAAGTTCCTAAGCATCTTATCAATTGCTTGGCTGCAGATTATGGTTGCATTGCCTCGGTCCGCCAAGGGTTGTAATGTAGAGTGGCTCAGAGCAGAATATGCCCTTGCGCTTACAAACTGTGAATATATATGTACAACACTGGCTTTAAAGTGAATACACCATAGCTTAGTATGCCGAAACTCTAGTTCCTGTACATTTTAACAATCTCACAACGTATCTGCCAATGCATCAACCAATCCTTTTGAAGAAGAAACCACGTGGACAGAAAAGTATCAATATCCATTGAATAATCACAAAACAACTACCCGACCCCGTTAGAAATGCTAATGTGGCTCTACATACGAATCGTAATCAATAATAAAGACTGATTAAATAATTAAAAGTACTTTACTGGACTACAACAACATTCAAAAATGAAAATCAAAAGACGATTATATGTGAAAAAATTTATGTCACAATTAAAAGATAAGGATAAGGCATCAGGCATCAGGAGGCTGGTCTTTGAAAACTTTTCAGCAATGCATAGTCTGACAGAACTGGGCGCCTTGTTAAAAACCTGTCCGCAACTTTATCATGAAAGTAGGTGTATTTGGAGGCAGCTAATTGAGCTTCTATTAAACACTTGGCCGGTTCACCTTTGTATCGACAGTTCGACGAGAGACAAAGCTCACAATCATGTGAACTACGATTTTTATTACTCTTGTAATGACGTCTTGGTGTTTCAATAGCGTTGACATTAGTATTCAAATTTTTAAATCGGTTGTTTACCTGCGAAAATGCTTCACTGGATGCTAATAAACTCTTCCGCCTCACCATATCTTTGCCGTGATCCTGTATGTTTAAGGCAGCACGGACTTTTCTGTTTTTATCATTTTCAGAATAGCGATGTGTAGACCTTTCTTGGGCATCATTTGTCGGGAAGGTAAGTAGCGCTAGGTCTGCCTCCGACGGCACGTAAGGTGTTCCTCCCATAGAATTTGTGGATTTCTTCTTCATCCGAAAAATTCTACCAAAGAATCGCATTACCTTTGGTGTTCTTGTCTTGTTAGCTACGACATGGACAGTGTCTTTGGGTTCATTAGCCTCATCGATTTTTACAGACTTAACAAGTTTCTTTAAATCCTTATCCACAACTTTACGGATGTATGGTTTGTCTTCTTCCGAATCATCTTCTTCACCTGTAAACATATATCTGGCTGATTCCAGAACACTTTTCCGTCGTTTGGGTTCCGGTTTAGTTTTCCCAGAGAGTCTCTCAAGCAGGGTAAGTTCTCGATCCTCTTCCACAGGAGGTTCAGGCTGGAACCGTTTAGGAAGAGGGATAACTCTAGCAATGCTCTCATGGGCTGCCATGAATGGAGTCGTGTGGGCGATTTTTGTTGGAGCTGTTTTAATAGAAGCGGGTATGACTTTTGCAATGCCTTCTTTAGCTGTAGTGAATAATGTTTTTTCACTGTGTTCTACGTCTGAGTCGGCACCTGGTGGTTTTCCTTTCACAAACCGTACAAATCTGCCTCGGACAGTATGGTCTACCGGTGCATTGTCTGCCGGAGCAAACTCGTCGTCACTGGAGTTTTCACCCAGTAGAGTAAGAACTCCGCGCCTAGCCAAACCTACAACCGAGTCATCAACAACTTTTTCGCCTTTGTGGAGGTAATCAAAGGCACGGGAATCTACTTTATTGACCCCTTCATCTGGCTCTTCACATTCGGAACTACCACTGTCGAAAACCTGCCAACTAGCTTCATTCATAGCCTCTTCAATGATACTAGAACTGAAATTTTCTGCAAAATTTAACACGGACTTTGGTACAACGGTCTGTGATCCAACATGCCGAACCAAGCACACCTCTAAGTCATTTAAGTCAACCATGTCGTCAGATTTATCCGTCAAAAATCTATAATTGTACTGCAGATGTAGGGTTTCATTGATCAGTTCACACACAACCGTCGGGAACCAAGGGATATAGGCAACACCTGGTGGTAACTGTGTCATAGAAACAGATAGGTCGTACAGCTTGGGCATTTGGTCACACATCGTCAGGTACAGTCTGAAACATTGAATCCATCAAAGATATAAGAGACATATATAGAAGACGAAAAACCTACTACACAGTTGTATACTTGGTTAGCTATTTTGTTTTCTGAACTCATCGAATGAAAAATAACCATACAATGGAACTTTTTATTTATACCCCAATCCGACCACGAATTCCTGGCTTGCAAGACACTCCAAACTATCAACTATAATAAACTGACATTTAGGTTTTCAGTAAAGACTCTGATTTACAGATTTTATTCTTCCATCTGAAGAAAACACGTATTTGGCCGGCATCATTGAGAATCTTCACGTTATGACAGCTGGCGCCGCACGACCGAGCCAAGGGAAATAAATCCTCGGTTGGTAGCGAGTTGATTCTTCTGGTTTCGGTCGTGGCGCCGGCTAGTACATTGTGGAGATTTCAAACAGAAGGAAACGTTAATAAACCGGGGTCTAAACTAACTGCTTTACAACTATATGTATGCAGTATGACATCAGCTGGAAATGTGTTTAATAAATTTAATGTAGTTTGCTGTAGTTCACAGAAGCGGAGTTAGCAAACGTAAAGTAGCAATAAATCCGTTTTTTAAAAGCATTTCTCTACCTATTTTTCATTTTTCTACATTGAGTATGTATTCACACACACATATTACCAAACACGCCAAAACAGTCATATATGAGCCCCTCAGAGCAATAGTGGTCTAAGTGCCATTTTGCATTTTTTATAGTTATTGGTAGAGTCTGGTAGCTGAATAGTTTTTCTATTTCCTGGCTGAAAGCAATAGTGGCACAAGTCCAATTGCTCACTGTATAGCACATTACATAAATGACTATAAGTTACATAGCTAGCTCTTTTCTACTCTGAGAGCCGTTTACTCAACATGGCCAAAGCGGCTCTTAGACCACTATTGCTCTGAGGGGCTCATATATGACAGACCGTAACAGTCAATTTCCCAATGTTATCAATGTTCATAGGAATTTCAAATCATCAGAACGACGATTAAGTCTTGAAACAAAGAATGATTAAAATCCATTATTTGTGTAAGCATTGGACTTACTCTCCTATCTCAGGTTCTGTCTTATGGATGTATTCCCAGACAAGGCCTAGTCTGTATACTGAGTAGAACCGCAAACCTCTCATAATGTTAGCAAAACTGTTAAGATTTCTGATCATCCAACAAAACTCTGCAACCTGTACAAGACAAAAGCTTTTCTTTTTACACAATCTATACAGGTATGATAAAATAAATACTATATTGGTGATAAGGATTTATAGTGATAAGGATTTAAAATGACAAAGTCAGAATTGGTGAAATAAGAGATACGGTTTGGCTTGAGCAGTTTCTACTTAAAATGAAATTATGTGATTCGAACAAAAAAATAAAACTTTGATAAGAATTTATCAGCCTTCGGAGAATATTCGGGTCGTGTGCATCTGAAGCCTAAAGTCTTAGATTTAATTCCCGATGGAGAAATGTAGATTTTTTTCTTTACAATTTATAAAACACATATACAGACCAAATCAGGTTTTCTAATTTATATTTGTTGGTAAATGAATGCATGGACCAACACATTTTTTAGTTTTAGTGCCTTTGTGTCGGTGCAAAAAGAGAGATAAGCAACTTTTACTTAGGAGAAAATGTGGGTCATTCCGGCCCGTGTCTAGAGCAGTAGCTCAGTCGTTATCGTTAATAGCGACAGCCACGTCAGTTCCAGAGTTTGTTCCCCAATGGAGCTTTCTGTATATTTTATAAAATGTATAGAAACTAACAGTGTGGATAATGTGTCCGTAGCTTAGTATATTTACGGTTTTACATAGTATATGTCTTATTAAGTAAATGATTAAAGAATCTTTGTAGCTATATTTACCTTGATAAATAATTTGGTAGTTTCCAAGCAGCTGTCGTAGTTGGGTTGATCCAAAATTTCGGTGGCGACCAGTCTACCCACACGCTCCGACCAGGCACACATCTTTACTATCGCCAGGGATTCGATATCCTAAATCCGTTACAATTGGAAAATTTACACTTGAAAAAAGAATTTTAGATAACTTTGTCAAACGAAAAACATTATTTCTTAATGGTTGTTTGGTATCCACATGCAGCAAGTATTGTGACCAACCTTCCTTAATCAACACACTTCTCTTTGTATTCTAATAAATATATCATTTCTTCTTTTGATTGACTGGTGTTTTGCGCCGTGCTTAAGGGTATTTCACTTTTATGACGGCGGTGTATTCCAAAATTAATTGACACTAGCACAACCATATTAAAAAGTGAAATGTTTTGATAATTTATTGTTGGAAATTAAATTTTCCTCCAGCATTGCTACTCTCTAACACTCAGCCCCTAGCCAGAGAACCTTTCTTTTCTAAGTGGCATCTAGAAATTGGATAACATAAAACAAGTAAGACTTCTTCTGGATAACAACGTCTTGGTTTATTGTAAACGATCTATACAATGAGATTGAAACGATTTGTCCAAATAAACGAAAAAGTTGGTATCCAGATGAAATTGTTACGTGTTTTTATATAATTTCTGCCAATGATGGTCCAGAGATTATTGTATTAATATGAAAATATCCCAGCTGTACTATGGTGCAATAATTATAGAAGACTTTTGTGACCCATTTAAGTTATTGTCAATATTTGGACGAAGTTGCAAGTATTACATTCAATCCGGCAATGAGTGTATTACAATTTAGAATAAACCCATTTCCATCGAGGTACTGCGTCATATTATTGTTGGGCGTCACTTAACCTTGGAAATGTATTCGTTGTAGGATATAGTAAGTGTGTTTGTCAAATTTGATACGAAATATAAATAAAATGTTATGAATGCATTCTTTATTTATTAAGTAAAGATTTAACCATGCACATTTTAAGTGACTCAATAACAAAGCAATGTAAAGTATAGTGACCGACAGTTTCCCTTCTACGATTTCTAACAACTATTGACAGTGACCGTATAGAAGGTAATACAAAAATGTAATCCCCACCAAACGTTATTCCTATGCAGTTTTAAAACAAGGGATCTTAGATAACCTGGAATTTTTCCATTTATTCGGCGAGTTAAGTAATGATAATGAGGTCAAAAATTCTTTTCAACATATGTGAAATTCTTTTTCATATAAGTACTAAAATAAAACAAAAAACCCTAACTATTTCACATGTGGGAAAAAGAATTTAAATTAAGTAAAATAAAAGTTTATTTTACATATGTACAAAAGAGTTCCACTTATCAAAAATACTGAGAAACGATTTCTCCCCAAGTGCAAGGGACAAAGCAAAGCGCATACTGCCAAACGTCGAATAGCGACTAACACTCTTATATATTAACAGTCTAACAACGACTGAAACACAAAATCATACATGCCAATTACCGTGACAAATAAAGAGTGAATATTATATCAGGCGACGGTTTTATGCTTATTCAGTATTTTTATTGTAGTCTACTTCAGTTTATTTTTCCGATGGATCAGACGTAGTAATTAATGCTCTCTACGGAATCTGTCGCAATTGTAGGCCTATAAAAGAAATGTAGTTTCCTTGATTTATTCTTCGCCAGAAAATAAAAAATATTTAGCTAAACGCAGAGGATGGATGTGCTACTGATCAGATTGTAGTTTTGGAGCAAATTTATTGCCGCAAAAAAGAGGCTGTGAGGGATAAGTCAGTAATTGATGTCATGGGTGCTTTAATTTTACATATCTACAAAAGAGTTACACTCACCTTTTTATTTTTATGAAAAAGATTTCCACATATGTAAAATAAACGTTTACTTTACATATGTCGAATTCTTTTTCACTTATGTTGAATTGTTTTTCACATAAGTGAAATTAATTTCAACATACGTAAAATAAATATTTATTTCACATATGTGAAATTCTTTTTCACATATGTGGAAACGGGTTTAACATATGTGGATTTTTTTTTTCCACATATGTAAAATAAAGTCATTTATTTTACATATGTGAAAAAAAATTCACCTATGTGAACAATAACTCAACATATGTATAATAAAGATAGAAGTGATAAAACGGCTTGCCATACCAGGGTTCCCTTTTTTTAAAAACGTTTTACAATCTCTCTCCAAATGACAAATCTCCAAAGTTATTAAATATCGTATACGAGTGACTAATCCGCCATTATGTAAAGCACTGCCTCACCTGGAAAGATCTAGTGCGTTTAGAAAGCGCTAATTTAGTAATATCCGTCTGACTTAGGTGCCAAAGCAGATTTCTGTCTCTCAGTGTCAACTGCATGGCGATTTCTCCAGCGTGATACTCCCGAACTTCTGCGGTGCTACAAACAAAAATTATCGACTTATGTTCTTTTATGTCACTGTCTATATATTCCTGGAGTATAGATATATAACAAGCCCCTGCATATTCTTTCTCTACAATAAAAATATATATAGGAGCGTATACAAAACAATGGTAGAAATACTGATTTTCAGCTCAAGGCCATGCATTTGTTTTGGAAGGAAATTTGTAGCCTATTTTCTGTTGTTGATACAGTAGCTAAAAAAAAAAGCACTCTCTGACATTCAATGAGGAAGGTTATAGAAGTTGATTAATAAATCTACGACAATACAAATAAAGACAAAACACTATACCTGATGTACTCGATCAGATCAAACGCCCCAACCGTTGAACCTTCACGTGTTGTCTGTCCAGAGTGACCACAGCTAGTACACTTCGAGGCGTTTGAAGGCATACCTGAAAAAGTTGGTAGGTTATTCGTCATAATGACTTATCGAGGATAGAAAAAGTAAACGATTAAAGAAGAGACTGTATGTATAGCATTGTAATTAATCGTTCGTCTTAATGTTTTTAACGCAAAAGAAACGTTACAACAAAAGATTAATGATTGAAACATTTCTATGGCAATCACTAGCGCCATAGTGTCGTGGTGTACCAAACCAAGACATTTATATGGTAGTCATATCAATGTAACCATAGGTATTAATTAATCTGCTTCTTCTTAACCTGTGTGTTCAAGACTATATTTTCTTAAATATGCGCTCTCAAGTTTGGTGGAAATCTTGTCCAAACCATCCCGTGATTCCCTATATCATATGATGATTAAGTGACCAACTGGACGCCACTTACAATTATCTTTAATCGATTTGTCTGTTTGGATGTCTTGACTCTTTCCATTGATTTCTGAATCGCGCATGTTAATTTTTTTTTTTTTACCTAGTCCAGGTTTTGCCTCATCCATAAGGCGCTCCAATTCGATATCAGAGAGGTTACCACAGTCTGCCCAATTCCACCTGGAAATACAACCATCAAATATTGGCCTATGGGAATATTATAGATAAAAAGACCTCATCGGACGTTAAAACAAGCGAAGTCTGTTAAATTTAAAACTATCAAAAACAGTGACCAGTATATTGATGCGAAGAACAACACAGAATTGTAGCTTATGTACGAGCTCACTAATCCATAAAGAGAATTAGTAACCATTATTGGACAATTGTTGGATAACAATATGTAGATCTTCTGGCAACAAAACAGATGTTGGAATAGACAATTCGAGAGGCGGATATTCTTGAGCTGATAAAATCAAAAAAGACTATGTGCAGCCAGGTTCAAATGATTGTTCTGGATACAAGAGAGTGTGTCATACTCACACCTATCTATATTGTAATTGTAGAGTAAGACAATTGTGCCTGCCTCCACCTGGATTCATACCCGGGTCACATGTTCAACAGGTAAAAACATAACATGAGTAATTACAGGTTGATTGAGGTTGGTGTAACGATATCAGTACAGGAGAAGACAAAGCGATCTATACACGATCACGTCTCAGGTTTAGGGACAGTGGACTTGAGATATATAATAATCATTGAATAAAAAGCCAACTCACGTGAAGCTTGTATTCCACTGTCCATAAACTGGAATATCTTTTATCTGACTGTTTCTGTATTGAATCATCTGTTTAAAAGAAAAATTAAAATAGTAAACAAAATAAGCCCAATAGACAAAGTTTAATTACAAATAGGTATTTACTTCTTTAAAGCATTTTGATCAAATATTATATTTAAACTGAAAAATGTTTATTTTGCATCATGACTCTTGATAATTACCCTACCTCTTCAATTTTATTTATCTCTTCACTGTTAAGTTTCCGTCTTGCGAAGTGTTTTTCTCTTGATTTCATACTTGTGCCGTGTGTCACCGTATCGACAGCTTTCCATAGTGACGGACAAGATGTGGATTTCACAGGGTTTTGAGTGAGCAAGTCGTTGTCGAGGACACACGTGTTAGATCTACTTCTCCCAATATTATGAGATCTTTTTATTTCGGATAATGTAATCATATCATCTTCATTGTGAAACGCTACTCTTTCAAAAACTACTTCATATTCTTGTACCACGATATGTCCCAAATCGTCCATGGCAGGAGGTTCCTCTTGGTCCACCTTGTTCGGTGACGAAGTGGCACTGACGACTTCTGGTATTGGATCAGTTTGGATGCTTTTGTCAGTAACACGCCGGCAAACTAAAGGGTAACTGATATATCTACTTTCAGGCGAGTAAAGTTCGTCCCCGAGAGATAGGGAAGACTTTGCGATTTGTTCTTGTCGTAGTCTGTATCTTATTTGTTTTTGGTGTAATTTGACTGCAGCGTGTTTCCATCTTTCCCACTGATTCTTTGGCTTTGACATTTCGTAGAATGTAATGTTACTTGTGCTGGTCGCTACAGCCATCCTCCTGGCTCGGTCATCGATGATAAGAATTCGAATGAATTTAACAGGATACGTTCTGCGCAGTTTCAAGTAATTGTCATCACCCTTTGCTCCTAAAGTCGAATATTTTATAATTTGAGACTCTTTGGATCTTTTACTTGCCAAAAATTTGCGTCCAGCGTACGTCAAATCACTGATGACAAATTCTGTCCTCGTTAGCCCCAACCAGACCTGATCAATGGCTTGTCCAGACTGTGTTATCTCCAGAAACCTCCCCTCCACCAATACCTCGTGCTCGGGAGAATGAAGAGCGTCATATTCTTTCAGAAACACCTTTTCCAAGCTTAGTTTGCTCATCATGTAGAACTTATGCTCAATTTGTTACGTGACTGTGTGCAACACAGAAATAGCCATAGTGACTGATGGGCCATCTGTTTACGTCACATAAGAATGACGTAACTCGGTGACGTTACTCAATAACTGATGAGTATTAATTTAAAACCATTGTTGTACGACGTCACGTCACAATTGAGTTGTTTGTTACGTTACGCATTTTAGCCAGGTTTATCTTTAAACAACCCAACCAAGGAACCAGGGGCCGGTTGCTCAAAGCTCTGTTAGCCTAACAGCCAGTTAGATGACGTTGCGTCACAAAGAAATAGATGTCACGTCATAATAGAAATTCATTGTTGCG
>JAQQZZ010153548.1:0-12439 GCA_030265115.1 Mopalia vespertina | reverse complement strand
AAATCGTTCTCCTGAAATTCATTTTAGGCGATCGACAGGTGATCGATCGGTTCGATCGTCTACTATTTCGAGGCCTGCACCCAGATTTATATATGTACACCCATAATATTTTGTCACGACGTGTTCTGGGTGCACCCAACTTTTTAGTTTTGATTCGACCCCTGCTTGAGTATGACTTTAAACCCCAGTCTAACAAACCGTATTGGCTTCATTTTGAGGCTAGTCCCAGTAGCCATGGTGTTATTAACACCTGCATGGGTTGTAATGACTGCTCTTATAATCCGTAACACAAACTTACTGGCTTGGTTCTGACATGGCACTGACGCACTCTCCATTTATAATAAGCAGTTTGGCTGAATGTTATTGTTCAACTCATATATCCAGACTATGCCGTCTATATTGCCTGAATAAATCTGTTTTCTCGGCTCAATACAAATCTGATACTTTCATGAGAGTCCTGTTTTGGGCTGATATTTGATTTGAGCTGAAAAGACCTGTCAAGATTGATATATGGTCACTATTGCATAATTCATAGCAGACAGAAGAAAGGCATTGATGTCTAGTGATCCTGTTTTTATTACAAGATTTGTTATAGTCTGTAGGAAAAAACACTCCTGAAATGAACTGCTTCAAAACAGTTTTGATAAGGTGAGCACTATACAAAGATGGATTTAAAATTTTAGAAAATTTGTATCAAAACAATTTGAACATTTATTTGGTTACTAATATTTTGCCATATCATGTCCTGTCTAATCCAGTTTTTAATGCAAGAGAAGGGTGGGAAAATAAAAGCACTATCCGTCTCGGTTTATTTTATATTTTTTCGCTTGCTTTGCTTCAGAAAATTGATGGTACATGTACATTGTACCCTTGTGCAGTTAACCATGCATGCTAATTATATCATCTATAAGATGTTATTCTTCCAAAATATTAGTATGGTATACTTGTACATATTGGATGCCTATTACACAACAGCCTGGCAGTCATTGCTCAGTGGTTACCATCTAGCACTACTGATCCTCCTGTGTACCAGTCACAGATTTGGTTCCTATTGTGGACCTCAGGTATTTTAAAGTCAGACCAGGTGGTTTCAGCAATTGTGGGGGCTGGTTTCCGTGAGTTTTTTTTTTTTTGTTTTCTGCCATATTTAAGTATAAAGCCAGAGTGAGAAGTGAACTTTTCATCATTATTCAAGTGAAATACCTTTTACTAAGTAGTATAGTAAACCCTAATCTATGTATTCTCTGAAAAAACAACCTACATGTACAACAAAACAAACACTTCATGGAAGTTCATCCAAGTGCACATACATGTATAATTGCTTGCCTTCCATATCATATATCTCTACATATATTTTCAACGTTTCTTGGGTTACAACAAAAAAATAACCTATTTACATTTATCTTTTTATGATTCAATGTAACTGGAGGTCTGAGAAATGTCTATGATTAAGTTTTTACCTGGGCAACCATCCATTAAATTTGTGTCTGGGTTACAATTGTGTTAGTCAGGTCAGAGGATCATGCTCAGGCGTGGTCTCTTCAAACAGCCATATTTACAGTTTGCAGCAAATGATATTAAAACAAATCAGCTCGCTATTTTCAATTGAAAAATAAATGTGTTTGAATACATGTATGTTTGTGTGTTACCCGTACTTCGTGTACAATGTAGGCTACCTTTGTCACATTTTCTGCCAGTGGGTGGGATGGGAGCTTCCTGTTACCCTGATGTTTCAGAGCCAAGGGGCAACATGAAGCCAACTGCTGTTGCATCCTTGTGTTTTCCCTGTCTGGAAGGGTGGCTTCCTGCACCTATTGGGCTAGCACACGGTCATATGAGTGTAACAACCTTAAGTACACCATTAAACCCTTAATAATCAAGTGGACTAATTAGTTTCTAAGTGAAACACTCTACATTGAAGTATATTTGATTATTTTCAAAATCAGTACATAAAACAAAGGGATCAAATTGACTTATTTCTAAAAAAAATCTTATTCAAGATGCATATTTAAGAATAACCTGTAGACAACATGTACATTTCCTTAATACTTGGTAATCCCATGTCCATTAATCCCTCCCCCTCGTCCGTTCAGTACCCATCCTCTATCTACCGCTAACAGGATACTGGTTACAAACACCCCACACCAAAGTGGCTTACACTGACTTTGTGGTCAACCACAAATTGTTAGAATAACTCTATCAGACTGGTTGCAGTGATGATGAAGTTTTTGTATATTACTAGAATAACTTAACTGATTCATTGGCCCAGCAGTGCAGCTTATCCTTGGCCAGGGCAAATAAAAATTAGGCAGGCCAAGTCAATCTCAGTTTTAGCATGCCCTGAACAACTAGAGACATTTCAACATGGTTATTGTTTTGACGTTACCACTCAAGTGGATTTTGACAAAAGCTACCGTATTTTCAAATCTATTTGCACTTGTGGAAACCATTTCAGAAAGTTAATATTAAACTACTGTTGTATTCTTTGAGCTACATGTAGCTATGTATCATAGCCACATGTAGTATACGGCTGTGAGAAAATCCTACACTTTCATTGAAAGAAAATTTTACTATTCTTTTGACAAATTTCTATTATAAACACAAACAAACAAATCCAAAATTATCTTTTTTGCCCTCAAAGTTTTTAATCGTGAGGAACTTTTTGAGAAGAAAATGTTCAAAATGCTGCTGTGTTGTTATTCTGCTGCTGGTCAAATTTTTCATGAGACACGGACCCAACATTATTACAAAGACCAGATCAACAGCTGATGTCCTACATGTGCATCACAACAAAAATTCAATAATTTACAGATTTGAAAATCATAATTTTATCAAAAACTGACTCAAATCAGATTTAATATTGTTAAAAGTAAAACATTGCATTTTTATCAGCCTAAAATGATTTTATTTGATTCGTAAATGACCCCCCCCCCCCCAACCACACACACAAATAAAAATGTCTCTATTGCTGTACATCTATGAAATATTTAAACATACAATTTTGTAAAAGACGTTTTAATCGCTCCACTGTCACATTTTGCCAAAACCCTTTCACAACTGTTAACAGTTTAGTTACAAGGAGGTGGATAACACAAGAATAACAGCTGTTTCCAGCATCAGACAGGTTAATCGTCTTACCTGATAGAAATCAATAGATTAATACAGACGTCAAAACCTCAGAGATTAAACACTGATTAAAGGACTTAGAGACCAGTTCAATGGATAAGATCAGAATCGATATTAAATTGATAATGGATAATAATCCGATACAGTAAACACCCGTTTTAATAATAGAGTAGATTTGGGGCACTTTTAAGCTAGAAACTGACACATGTAGTTTTCAGCTCAATATTAACATTATAAATGCTATTATTTTCCATTAAAAATCACATTTTTCCTACCAAACTTTTAAAACTTCGCTATTTTGGAACGCTCTCTCAAGCAGGAAAAAAACAAAGTTCAGTCAGGTTAATGTTGAGGCTTACAAACCACTGTTATTTTGGCTTTCTGAGATCTAAAGTACATGTCAAATACATGTTATTATAATAATAGTGTTAGTACAAAAAAAAATACACCCAGTCAACGTTTGGGTGCTGATCTTCCCTGAGGCCCTCAGTCAACGTTTGGGTGCTGATCTTCCCTGAGGCCCTCAGTCAACGTTTGGGTGCTGATCTTCCCTGAGGCCCTCCTTACTTTTGCACATACACACAGATTTACACACACTAATCATAATAGATACAAACCTGTAACAAACTATAATCCATGATAATATAAAATAAAACCATATCTAAATGAAACTAAATACAATTATTTAAAAAAAAGATATTAAATATATAGTCACTTTGGTTAACATAAGTTGGGTGCAATATCAAGACTTTCTAAGATTTAGAGGAAAAATGTGGGACTTTTGCAAGGAGAGAATTCCATAATATTGTTAAGAAAATAATTGCTTTTTTTTATTCCTTGTAATCGTTGATTTTTGAGAATTTATCAGTGAACCTCAATTTTCACAACATACAGTGTATTTAAAAAGAGGGTAATTTCATTAACCCATTTGACCAGCAAGCTGTGCTGTAATCTTTTCCGGCATAACCTTAAATCCGTCCTCTAAAATTTTGTGTGGCCGTTGTTTAGTGCTAGCATGTGCGTTTACTAATCCGTCGTCATATAAGTGAAATAATTGAGTACCACGTTAAACCCCAATCAAACAAACAAAAACAATCTAAAATCTTGTGAGATAACCTAACATTTGCATTCTCCCCTGGTTTTGGATTTTTTAAATACATAAATGTGCCTTTGTGAAAAATAAAGCAAAATTGGTTTTCATTGAAAATCAGGTCACAAAATTCGTCAAAATCAGTAGTGAAAGGCATATTTAGATGAAGTTTGCAAACAATTTGGGAAACCTATAAATCGGTCCTCCTAAATGAAGTTTGCATAATCCTGGGGAGACCCTGTTCTGTCCGTTCTCCCCCACAGCACAGGCCTGCATATGAGAGAGATGACATTAAGTATGGACTAAAACACCACTCAGTCAAACAAATAAATACATGTCCTCCGCATACAGGAAACTCTCTCCAACTACCTCCCCTTTTTATAAGCTACATGTAAATACAAAAGTGACATTTGGCTATATGTACATGTACAGTATGGGTATTTATTTCTTTCATCTTATTTCATAAGATCATTTCCTTTTACCCTTTTGAATTTTTAACAAAATTATTCTTCTTAATTTTTTTAAATTTGTGAATAAATTTTGTAAAGAATAACTTATGGTGACAACAATCTACATGTAGCAAAAGGTTTGTGTGTAAAACCACAAACATGTTCTCAAATTTACGATGACATTCTCTTTACTTAAGATCTTTTGATAATGCAGACATTGTGGTTTCGACTGGCTGCTGTGAAAATTAGGCGTTAGATAATGTTACGAGAAAGTGTGCTTAAAGTTCCAAAACACTGGGTTCTGTCTCCAAATCTTTTGTGTGGGCACGCTATGAAAGCATTTTTCTAGCCAGCTAAGTAATTAATCTAGAAATAATACATGTAGAGATCTAAACAAAATATCACAAGGTAAAGACAAGAAATATAGTCCACATGTTCTTCACCAAAGAGTCCGAATAATGTGTGAATGAAGAGAAATGAGCACCATGTGACTTAAATGTCAAATATACCTTTGTATAAAAGAGAAAACCACACACAAACTTTACTTTCTTTTAAACAAAAATTCTTTCTTCTGTTTTTTGATCCATTGTGAAATAAAAACCGTGAAAACATTAGGAAGTCTGTCCAATTACTTCTATCTTACATGTAAGGTTAGATGTTGCTTGTTTAATCAGACAGTATTAAAGGACACTCGTGAAGAAATTGGATAAATGTATAAAGCAGACCGCCCTCCACCCCCTCGTCGCAATTTAACCATTAACAGGCCTGTGCTGTCATCTTTTCTGGCAGAACCTGAAAATCGGTCCTCTATAATTTTGTGAGGTAACCTAACATTTGCATTTTCCATTGGTTTGCTGCGTTTTTAAATACATAGATGTGCCTTGGTGTAAGATAAAGCAAATTTGCTTTAAAATACAATCTTCATTGATTATCGGATGACAAAATTTGTCAAAATTAAAAGCAAAATGCAAATTTAGATGAAGACTGCAAACAATTTGGGAAACCTATAAATCGGTCCTCCTAAACTAAGTTTGCATAACCATGGGGAAACCCTGTTCTGTCAATTCTCCCAAACAGCACAGGCTTGATTAATAATTTCCATTCTGTTGTCATATTAGTGAAATAACCCTAAGTTCATGTAGGGAGTAAAAACATCTTTGATGAACGGAGATAGTATTCACTATATCTTTAGTTCAGAGAAAGTGACATTTGTTTGTCTGGAATCCTAACCTCATGTTTTTAATTCTCACCAGTTTAATTTGGCATCCATGAACTGTATTAAAAAAAGGGTTTATATGTATACCCTTGATGCAGTCAGTTTTTAAAAAATGTGGCATCAATTCAAAATACTTTATTTTAACATGATCTGTTTATAAAACATGTCAAATTTATCACATTTTTCAGTGCTAAGTTATTGGTGTGACAATAAACGGTGGTGGTTAGATATGACATGCTTATTGCCCTGCTAGGTTGTTAGTTTATCCAATGAGAACTATTCTCTGGCTGTGTGGGGCATATACCGTAAAGCCACTGAAAACTAAAAGTAAAGCTCCCTGTCTTTAAATTTCATTACATGTACATGATTGTTTTATTCAGGGATTTGGAAGGGGAAATTAATGGAATGGGAAAACTGTTGAAATCTATTATTTATAAATAAATAATTATATCATTATGCCTTTTTTGTATTCAAGTTTCTCCATTTGAAGCCCTAATTTAAATATTCTGGTAGATTGTCAGTTTTTAGTTCTCTATGTTCTTTTTAACCTGGAGCCGATAACCGTATGAAGTATCTTTTAACTTACTGTTTTTGAGACAAATTTCTCTCACCCATTACTTTCCCTTATGACCCAAAAATACAAATCTTTGCTGTAGATGCTTCTTAAAGTGTTGGTCAGATTATTTACTCCAAGACTGATCTGTGGTTGGTTTATTCCAGTTGTTCAGAGAAATTTGTAGAAGCTTTATATTATCAGTTGATTATTGCCCCCACTTGAGTTTGACTTGACCAATAAAAAGCTGCTCTCTCTGTTTGCAATAAGAAAAGGGTATTTATCCACCTCTCTGCTTTATTTATTTTCTGATAAACACAACCTCCCAGTCTGAGCCATGTTGTAGACCTTATCTCTACAGAGAGTTTACACCTGTCCCAAAAAACAATTAGCCCCTAAAATTCAAAGGTGAGCCCTCCATCAGGTAAATATTGACTTGCAACAGTCTTTCTGAAAAAAAGATAAGGTTTGGTATAAAGTTTTCTGATGGGGCTGACAATGCCTTACCTTAAGCTACGTGTACATGTGTATCAGATGTATAACGACTCTAAATTTGCTTCCTGTTTACTGTTAAGTGTGAACAAGCAGCCTCAATTGGATACATGTACATACACTTAGATAGCAAATCACAGAGCCATGTAAGTCTGAGCGGAGCTTCCTATTTAAAGTTGCCCTGGTGCTCTCAGGAAGCTGATCTGTTTTGTGATGGTTTTGTATTGCAGGCTATGATGGTCCTGTCTTGTCTTTGTTTTATTGCTAGTGGCATTGAGGGTGATTTCCTTCACTCATCGAGCTGACATGCTGTCATAGGAGTGGAATAAC
This sequence comes from Mopalia vespertina, assembly GCA_030265115.1. Taxonomy (NCBI): domain Eukaryota; kingdom Metazoa; phylum Mollusca; class Polyplacophora; order Chitonida; family Mopaliidae; genus Mopalia; species Mopalia vespertina. Next base: position 5,183 of record JAQQZZ010153548.1, on the reverse strand, counting down.
CTTAAGTACGGGATAAACGCCACTCAAACAAACAATGGCATAAATAAAATATTCTTTGTATGATGTTAAACATTTTAGCACCCCATAAGGCATGAGGTCAGAGTGTTTGCTAAAGTATTACCTAAAAAACAGGACAACGCCAAGAAGCAATTAGATGAACCATATACATGTACATAATCAGCTGATCCCCCCCCCCCCTTATCTCCTCCCCCCACCTTAAGAGACTTGTTCGATCACTATTTATGGGAGTAAGACGATGTACTTAATCAGCCAATCCCCCCCCCCCCTCCCTTCTCCCCTTAGCCCACCTTAAGAGACCTGCTTGATCACTAATACCTGAGTAAGACAATGTTCTTAATCAGCTAATCCTGACAGTCAATAGTTCAAGTATGTGACCAGATATGTACTGACCAGTCTTTAATAGACTAATCCTAATTCAGGATTTCAGGTAGAAAGTTTAACCCCTTCATTACATATGCATACACATGTGTGAAGTATATGTTTCTTTCCTCAATACATTGTCTAATTACTAAAATCTTCACAATAAAAGTAAACAAATATTAAAACGGTATTTTATGGATTATTGAAAAACAAAATTCTTTTTGATAAAAGTCAAAATAAAAATATGTGAATAAAACTTTGCTATTTACTGTTTTTTGTGTTGAATAAGCTTGTTAGTAAATTTCTTCTTAATTATGCATAGTCTGAGAGTAATTTAATGATTTTTGTCAAAAAGTGAATATTATCAGTATTTTCGTTATTTTGGAATAACAATTTCTTAGTTTGAACAGATTCTAGTTCAGAAAATTTCGCAGGTTGAATGAAACATGTCCAGGAATTGAACCCACGACCCCTAAGAGTTAGAGACCAAATCGCCAGGAGTAAATGTAAATACCTGCCACCTTGACCACTCAGCCACTCGGCCTTCTACAAAAATAAGAAAGTGTTATCCCAAAATTACAAAAATCCTGTTCATATTCACTTTCTAAAAGTCATTTAATGAAATTATATGAAAATGACCCAAAAAAATATTAAAATTCTACATTTACATAAATACTGAACGAGCTCTATTGCTTATTACACGTAGGTTTACTTGGCAACAGTACATCTTTGGTCCATAAGCTTAAAATAGAAGTTCTGTGTTTAGGCGTGGTATAAGTTAAATTTATTGCCCACTGCTTGATGTCATATGATATTATGTATACTGAGAGATCATGTGGCAGACTGAACTCTTTAGACACGCCTCTGTAATAGTGACTTGCATTGTTCAATCTTAATTGCTTTTGACACACCTTATGGCAAGTTCCGGTCTAATAGGACACTGGATATACAGTTATATAACAGCATTCTGTATTGTATTAACAGTTACCTGTACAATGTACATGAAAGACTTGTGTCTTTGAGAAAGTTGATATTAACAGTATTTTCCTTATTTTGAGATAACAGATTCTGTGTAGGACCGTTAAGCTAAAGATAAACATGTCTACGGCATCTAACGTATCAGAGGAGTTTGTAAAGAAAATTTGATTTCAGAAAATGTGTGTGCGCTCAAAATATTTTGTGCTCAATTAAATGTCAAAATATACAATTTTTCATAATATTTATATTAAAATCAAGACAAATGGGGATACTGAACCCAGATTGAATGATGAATTTGGTATAGGAACCTGAAAATGTCTTCTAGAAACACCACTGCCAAAGTTTAATAATAATAATTTTCTTTATTTATGAAGGGTTGACAAACTCAGTGAGCAAAGCCTTTAGGTGATCCTCCCTGAGTCCTGTGGGTGGTTGGAGGGAGCTTCATGTAGCCCTGGTGCTCTCCGAGCTAAAGGGGAACGGGAAGCCGATCTGTTTGTGGTGTCTGTATTGCGTCCTGTTATCGTCCTGTATTTGTCCCGCCTTGTCTTTGTTTGTTGAGTACGACGTAAAACCCCAATCAAACAAACAAACAATCAAACAAACTAGGTCGCATTAATAAAATATAATTTTGTGTAACCGATAATACTACGTTCCAAGCAACAGCATGTAGGCAGAAATTTAAAGGAACATGTTGACTTGGGAAGTAAATCATAATGAACTATTGCAACACTATTCAAGATAAATTCACTTGTTCATAGTGAAGAAGGAAGGCTAAACAAATTTCACAAGCAAATGTCAACACACGTGACATTATGCAAAACATAACGCTGTATTATGTTTACCACAGGATCCATCGAGATGGCAATGTAAATAACATAGGGCCTATTCTTAATGATCAGTTGGCATATTTAAGTGGACAATAAACTTGTCAGATGGAAATTAAAAACTTCACCCATATAACCGTGTCAAAGGTTTGCTTAATGCTCAAACAGAAACGTCAGAGCAATTCAACAGACAGAAGAACATATTTTCGATGTTGTTTATAAAGGCATTTCACTGAGCTATGTTGCACCCTCTATCGCTATAACCATCCTGCCCTATCATTCAATATTCTCTACCAAATCTCTAATTAAGTGGGAGATTGGTTGGGAGTTTCCTGTTGCCCTGGTGCCTTCGGAGCTGACGGTTGACTGGAAGCCAACCCGTTGTTACATCTCTGTGTCGATGGGTCAACATATTTTACCGGAGTGCAAATAGACAATATCGTTTGTCTGAGCGATACGTGAAATAACAAATAACAAGTTTGTGAGGACAAGTCTTGTACCCAAAACATGTTTGATGAATTTCTACAAATTGTCTTCTGAGAAACTAGCATTGTTCTTTACATTGATTCTTCATTTTTATAACAGCCAAGAAATGAAATATGGAAAACACAACGAGTCGTCTGGTAAGGAACGGTTCAGAGGATTTGGCATTCACTGAACGCGACCTTCTCACAGTTGCACTAAACTGTTTGGAATTGGTTCTATTGACGTTTGGACTAACTTCTAACACTACGCTGGTTGTTTCTATCATAAAGCCCCTTTCTCACCGGGCCATACGTAGAGTTGCGTAGTGTTGCGTACCGACTAAACCGAGCGTACGCTGTCCTACGCTAGCCTACGTAACTATACGCAGAGGGACGTAAAGGGGTACGCGAGATGGACGCAAAATATCAAACATGTTTAATTTATTTCGCGTACTTTCGGCGAAGACACTAGACGCAGAAACTACGCGTTTTTTACGCAAGTCTACGCAACACTTCGCTACTGTAAGCCATGCCTACGCAATAGTACGCTACCCTACGCAAGTCCGATGAAGCAGTAAAAGTTTGCAAAGGCGTCCTAGATACTAGCTGCGCGCGTCTATTCCATATTTGCACGGCGCTTGCGCACACAGTAAGCAACCGTTCGCAACCCTACGCCTGTTATACGCAATCGTTCGCGTAGGTACGCCAATTGCATACGCCGTAGGTACGCGGTGGCTATGCACAGGGTACGTAACCATAAGCCATCGTACGCCAGCCTACGCATAACCTACGCAGGGACTACGCCGAAGAAAAGTTTATTTCTTGAATACGCAGCCTAATTTCGGCGTAGTCGGTACGCCACACTACGCAACTCTACGCAGATCCGGTGAAAGGGGCTTAAGACAGGAAGTGCTTCGCTCATCACAAACGTACCGTACATAATACATTTGTTTTTAGGATTCGGCGATTTGTCGTTGCTGTAACCATAACGTAATTTTAATGTTTTGCTTTATGTTAACACCACATTAGAAGAAGGTTTATCAACAATACAGACAGAAAAAAAATACAGAGATACCACATGAATTGCGTTGTTTAAAGACGCAAATCCAAACCTACTCGTTCTTGTGTCTGTTTGATTGAGGTTTAACGTCGTACTCAAGGGAATTCCATTTATATGACGACGAATTGCCCACTTTTCTCTGTCATACACAAAAAAAAAATCATGGGACACCGCCAGAACAAAAAATCGTAAAAACCAGCCAACTCGAAGTAAGATCAGTAGGTCGACACGCTATAACGGCTGTGCCACGGCCGCGGGATACATAGCGTGAAGCTTTGGAGTTCAGCTCAACGCTTGAACCATAACGTAATTTTAATGTTTTGCTTTATGTAAACACCACATTAGAAGAAGGTTTATCGCCAACACAGACAGAAAAAAAATAAAGAGATACCACATGAATTGCTTTGTTTAAAGACGCAAGTCCAAACCGACTCGTTCTTGTTGGTCAAGATTCCAATATAACCTGTGTTGAAAACGGTTCCTATGTTAGTAATTAAATTTACAACCCACTGGCTTACACGTGCAACTACAGTTTTTGTACAGCCCTTACTTGTCATGTTCTTAGGCCCCATCTGCCGCACCTTAGTACTGAATAACGTATCATCCTTCTTTATATGTAATAAAATATTACTACCTTAATAGAAGTGCGCAGCCAAATCGGCTGCTCTCTACTAATTATGTAATACGGGTTTAATACTTGATAACGCACAACCCTTCCTTTTTACGTAATAGCAAATGTGACCTATGCTGCTCTTTTATACTACTATTGCATGCGGCTGATGCGTTTGTATTTCTTTCGTTATTAATGGGGTTTTTTTTAAATATAATTTCCGTTATTTTAATGTCTTTGAACATACACGCAATCCATTCTAATAGCCAATAAAAGGGCCAACTTGGTCTCTCTTCGGTCTTCAGTTTATGGATGCTCCTATTATAGTTACATGCTTTATACATTGTATACTAAAGTAGGGTTATTTAGCTCTTCGGTCTCTCTTCGGATTATGGGATGCTCCTATTAGTTACATGCTTTATAAAGTAGAGTTATTTAGCTCTTCGGTCTCTCTTCGGTCTTTGGTTTATGGGATGTTTCTATTAGTTACATGCTTTATACATTGTATACTAAAGTAGAGTTATTTAGCTCTTCGGTCTCTCTTTGGTCTTTGGTTTATGGGATGCTCCTATTAGTTACATGCTTTATACATTGTATACTAAAGTAGAGTTATTTAGCTCTTTGGTCTCTCTTCGGTCTTTGCTTTATGGGATGCTCCTATTAGTTACATGCTTTATACATTGTATACTAAAGTAGAGTTATTTAGCTCTTCGGCCTCTCTTCGGTCTTCGGTTTATGGGATGATCCTATTAGTTACATGTTTTATACATTGTATACTAATGTAGAGTTATTTAGCTCTTCGGTCTCTCTTCGGATTATGGGATGCTCCTATTAGTTACATGCTTTATAAAGTAGAGTTATTT
>JAQQZZ010153537.1:0-12441 GCA_030265115.1 Mopalia vespertina | reverse complement strand
TATGAGTGAGTCACAAGATGTGGCTCCGGCAATCGCGGGGGTGGTTTTTACGAGGTTTCCTCCCGGTTTTCCACCGTGATAAGGCAAGGAGCAGTGTGAAGTGGACAATCCGTCATCATACATGTATAAGTGAAATACTCTTGAGTATGACGTTAAAACCCCAATCAAACAAACAAACAAACAAACAATCAATGCAGTTTTAAAATACACGTACTAGGTTGCCCTGGTGCTTTCAGAGCTACATGTTAGGGGCAACATGAAGGGGACTTGCTTGTTATAACGTTGTATTACTGCCTGTATTTTGTACTGTCTTGGCTAAGTTTGTTATGAGTGGCTGTTTTCTTCAGCCATTGGGCTAGCATTCCGTCATGTTAGTGAAATAACCTTAAATGCTGATACAGCGTTAAACCTTAATCAAACAAACAAACAAAATCCTAAAGCATTTATTAATGTAACATAACATTGTTTCATTCAGCAAGTGAATGTTAACAATATTTCCATTTTTGGGGGGTTAATACTTACTTAGTTTTCTCTGAATTATCCAGGAATCAAACCCATAACCATCAGAGAAAGGCACCAGATCACCAGTGCTGTCAATGCCAGCCCCCTACAGACATTAAGACCACTTTGTCACTTTTCACAAGCCAGTTGGCTGAGCGGTCTCAGTGGCTGGCATTTAATGCTGGCAATTTATATTATATAACTTACGCGTACATTATCTAAGCTAAACTTAATAAAGGTTAATGACCTACTATTAAGAAGTCTATCATTTAGGTAGTGCTTATGTATAATAATGTACATGTACTACACATGCTCTTTGGAAGAACTGTACAAATTGTATGTGGATACAATACTGTATATTTCATATTAATATATAGAGGATCTTTAATGAGCGACCCAGAGTGTCCAGGATATCAAATTTATGAAACTCTGATAATACTGTAGTTATCATTTATCTTGAGCCTTCAGGAAGGAATTAATGAAAATTACGACTGGAGTTTAATAAACTTGATATCCAGGTCACCAATTTGAGATTCTCTTTATCACATTAATGTCAGTTTTGTATTAATGTGAAGAAGAAATCAATATTTACGCTTTGCTCTAGAGCAATCTTCAAGAAACAGGCATTGATACTTACACATCTGGGTCCATAGAAGTGATCATTGCCAGTTGAAATTTAATATTCATTTAATTTAAATATCATAAGTACATCAAACTAGTATTAATTTGAATGTAAATCTAAAAACAATTTCTGGCAATTGGTACATGTAGGAGCTTTTTGGTTTATACTGCTTGTGATCAGGGGCTTAACCAGAAATCAAAAGTATGGTGTCCAATGTGGTCATTTTGTTTCACTTTTCAAATAATGGGGTGTCCAATTTTAACAGTTTCCCTACATGTACATGTATCTCCTGCATGTTAAAGTTTCTTAAAACAGGGTGTCCAAATGAAGCAATTGTTCACTTCAGGGTGTCCATGTGGACGTGTGTCTGCCTAAGCCCTTGCTTATGATTGTCATGTTAATGTCATTAATGTCTGGACTTTTCATTAACCCATTAAGCTGGAAACTGTTGCAAATGTGAAATAACCTTAAGTACATTGTACATGTGTATAACAAATCATAGAAATCATGTTGATCTGTATTGCTGTAAGTCTCATCTAAATGTACATGTATCATGTAAAGTACTCTATGATGCAAATTCAACCCTGTAGGCTTAGTCAGAAATCAGAAGAATGGTGTCCAAAATGGTAATTTTGCTTTAGTTTTTAAGTAACTGGGTGTCCAATTGCTCTATCTCCTGCACCCTTAAACAGGGTGTCCAAATGAGGCAAAATTTGTTCAATTCAGAGTGTCCAAAGGATGGGTAGACACTCCTCTGCCTAAGGCCTTGCTGTAGCTGAAGCAAATGAAAACAAAAATCGGATGGGTTAACTGTTAATTATTTATTTTATTTAAATCCTCATCCGGCTGGTTTTGTGTGATTAGTTTTTTCTGGAAATGATAGTGTGCTTCCCAGACTTGTAAAAAAAACACATGACCATTGACCAGTGGCTAAGATGGCTGACTTGTAGACAGATTAGGGGCACCTGTTCTTAGTGGACAGCTTACAGTGATTATCCCCAGAATGGTAGAGACTTAATCATTTCCATTAGCTTGTAGACCTCCTGTATTGATATCTAAACCCTTAAGCAGATACTTTCTACTACTTCTAATAGTGTGGAGCGAATTGAAGATTTCTTGTCTTAACATTGAACTTATCACATTATGATGGTATGGTTGGTAAATACACATACATGTACATAAGTTTTCTACTGTTTTCATCTAAATGTACCTTTGGATTGTGTTATGACTTATGCATACACATGTGCAGTGGTCTAACAGGATAAAACTCAAATCTACTGGCCACTTAACTGCCTGTAGATTGTATAAAATATTCTCTCTGGCGCAGAAATAGTCAATATCAACCAATTTCATGGATAAAATTTTTAATTTCAAAAGAAGGGTTCAGTTTCAATGGGGGGAAAAAATCCATAATGGAGGGGAAATATTCAATATTGCATGGTTGTGTTTGTATGAACCTGTGAAGTATCAGGTGTTTGATACAGGATATATCTACAGGTGTATACTTGCACCATACATGTACATGGACGTTGTCTAAACCACTGGTCAAATGTATACATGTACATTGTACTTCAACAAATGTATCTTGTTAAAAATTGGTAAATGTAGCAAATAACAAACAGAGATTAATCCTTTGAACACTTGTCTTTGAAAATTTACCAAGAACATTATAGGAATCATCATTTTTTAATTAACCCATTTGTTTTTACCATTTCTATGGTCAATATACATGTATGTATATACTTCATAAAAAATGTCTACATGTATGTTGTTAAAAATAGATGTACATGTAGCGAATAACAACCCGAGATTAATCTATTTAAAACTTTTGTTTGAAAATTTGTCAAGAATATCACAGGATTCATCACTCTTTAATTAACCCACATGTTTTGCTTGTATGATTTCTACATGCATCTGAACATACAAGTATCGTGTCGGATTAGAAATAATCAGTTGGCAATACCATTGACTATCTGAGTATCAGGAGATCTTCAGACATGTCCTGCCAGGAATCGTGAAGACTAACAAGTATTGAATAACATTGATCTTGCTGGTCAAATTCTTCGTATCTAGTTAATAACAGTCAACATTACCACCGAATCAACTGACCGAGGGTCAAGAGGTTTCGGACTCTCTGGAAACTAACTGGACATTCTAACCTTTTTGACCAATGTCTGTGCACAGCTAGTGGTCAATACGACGCTCGTATTGCCCTGTAAGAGACCTCCTTAATCAGAGAAAGTGTTCCCCTTCAACAGGCTATGTCAACAGGCTTATCTTCATGGTTTATAGAACAACACCAGAAGCATGAATCTTCTCGCTTAGTACGAACACGGCTTTGGTACTTGACGATGTTAGATTCTGGTAAAATCCTCTTAGTTTGGACAATGCACCGGCACTTCACCGTCTTAACTAAAGGGTTTACTGAACAGCATCAGGGGACCCTCTTACACATGTCCCAGCACCATGCTCCTTCATTCTCACAAACCCTCGCAGCTTAGTAAACACTTTCATGTGTGAATTTTAGATATAAATGTAAATTAAGCATGAAATCTGTGTTTGTTCAGCAGTTGATCAATCCAAAAATTACACTTTTGCATTTGCAGGGGTATCACATTGTAACTCCCCGGATTTTGAGACCCTGTAACTGGATTATTATAAGTGAAATAATTTGACAGGCCAATTGGTCAATCCAACATTTACACTTCTGCATCTGCAGGGGTATTAACATGCCAGATTTTGAGACCTTCACATTTTTCTAAAAATCCAACAAAATTCTGTACATGGAACTGGATTATTAAGTGAAACAAGTTTATTTTACATGCATATGTAGCACTGTTAAAAGTTCATTATAAACACTGGTACCACACATGCACATGTAGCACTGTTAAAAGTTCATTATAAACACTGGTACCACACAGGCACATGTAGCACTGTTAAAAGTTCATTATAAACACAGGTACCACACATGCACATGTAGCACTGTTAAAAGTTCATTATAAACACAGGTACCGTACATGTATTTACATTTATTGTTACATGTTAATACATGTAAACGGCAAATAATCAACAGATTAATCCTATGGTTACTATGGTTACACTTTTGGATCTCCAGGGATATTAACAAGCCAAGTTTTGGAACATATGTTGTAAAACGAAAATATCAAACTTGTAGTTGAGTAAAAAAAAAAAAAAATTGTAAAAGCTTAAATGAGTTTATTCATCATTGTTTTAAGTTTATTATAAATATTTACCATACAGTTAGGGAGGACTGATACAAGTCGCTTTGAGAGATGGAACACAGGCCTCACAGATTTACTATGAACTCAACTTTAGATGAAAAATGTTCAATATTTTCCTTTTCAACTAATATTTAATATTTTATCGAAATTTTATTTAAAATACATCTAGGGTTTTCATAACATCAAAGAGGTGTCAAATCCTAACTTTATTTTTAATTTTGGTAAATCAAAAATTAGATTTTTCTAAAATGATATATAAGAAAATCACTTCAAACAATCTTTGACAGTTCATGGATACATGTACATGTCTGATTACACAGGTATATACATGTATTGTACATCTGATTACACAGGTATATACATGTATTGTACATCTGATTACACAGGTATATACATGTACATCTGATTACACAGGTATATAGTACATCTGATTACACAGGTATAAATACATGTATTTAGCAAGTTTAGCATCATAACAAACATGTACAGGTAAATTGTACATGTATGTTCGTTTTAAAAAATAATTTTCCAAATAGTGTCCAAACTGCAGCCTTGACAATTGTATTGTTTGGTCAGCCCTCTTTTGCTTACATTTACAGTATTACCATCAGAGCTTTATCTGGCCATGAGCATTCATAAGTTATTGTTTGCGCAGCGACTAAAGTCAGTTGCCATAGAAACCAATGTTAAGAGGGATGTAATTATTGTGACAAAGACCCTCTGACAGTCACCTTTTAAATAATTCACGACAAAGCGGCCATTATCTAATAGGACCTGGTGCATTTTGGGATGTGCTTCTCTGATAATGGGAATGTTTAACTATCCCAACAGCTGTCCACTCATTTTGCCTCTTTGTTTTTGTCGGACTGTAGCCTTCTTTGTTCATTGGTTTAGGTTAGCATGTCTGCTTACTGATCCTTCTTCCATGCTCACAGATTTGAGATTGTCTGTTGGCCTCAGGAAAGGTTATGAGGGTTCTGCACAGTTTTTCACCATATTTTAATAAGGTCTTGTATTTGTGTGTTTGCCAGTAGCATGGAGGGTGGTTTCCTTCAAATAGTGGGCTGGCTCTCCCTCATGTGAGTGAAATAGCCTTTAGTACCGCCTTGAAACCCAATCAAACAAACAAAACAAACCTGGCATTTGGCGTATTTCAGCAAAAAGGTATAATTTCTTGTGCAGCTAAAAGGTTTCCTTCTTCATCTTTCATTTGATATTACAAAATCTTGAAAGGAGGAAAACAGGCTACACATTTAATCAGTTATTCTTATTAAATTAGCACAGACAAATCCACAAATATTTTTCAGTTACTTGTAATGCAGTCCTGTGCTGTAATCTTTTCTAGGATAACCCTAAAATCGGTCAATAAAATTTTAAATTTTGGTAACCTAACATTTGCATGATTTTGCCACTGATTTTCAAATTCATAAATGTGCATTTATGAAAAAATAAAGCAGAATTGCTTATAATACAATCTTCAATGATGATCAGATTGCCAAATTTTGTCAAAATCAGTACCAAAATGTGAATTCAGACAAACAATGCAAACAATATCGGAAACCTGTAACTCGGTCCTCCTAAAATAAGTTTGCTTATTTTCAAACCATGGGGAGACCCTGTTTTGTCCATTCCCCCCAACAGCACAGGCCTGTACTGTCCTGTTTAATTAGTATATACATGTATATACCATTACATGTATTTACATGGACTAGCTCAGCTGCTCAATGAATTGTTCCAATTTGTTTTTATAAAGGCATATTTTAGTACATCAGATACACTGATGATAACAGAACTTGGAGCATCCAATATGATGCAATTATGCTGGCAAAATTTTCTGTCACATGTCCTTATTCTGCATGAATTACTGTGAGGAATAAGATAAACATTGATAACACTAGCAATTATGCGGAGTATAAAATAATAATGTTATACTAACCATCAGAATTCTAGTTATAATGGTCAGGATTGGGATAAGACTTTATGTTGTAAATACATGGCTACTGATAATAAAGATACTAAACTGTGACTAGAAAATAGAAAATGAGATGGCTGACATAACAGTGTTCTCAGGTCAGCCATTTGTTAATGGTGTAGCTACAGTATATGAACAGGTACAGGTGCTTTTGTTTTCAGGGAGCTAAATGGTGCTCTCTAAGCTAAAGGGCATCATGAAGCCGATCGGTTTGTGATGTCCTTGTATTACGTCCGGTGATTGTCTTTGTTTGTTGCCAGTGGCGTCTAGGGTGGTTTCCTTCCCCCATCAGGCTAGCAGGCTGTCATGTGAGTGAAGTAACCTTTAGTATGGCTTTAAACCCCAATCAAACAAACATGTACTTTTACATGTACATGTACAAAGCCTTTGTGACATGGACATTTTCATGTAAAGCATCTTACTGCTGCTGAACATGTAATTGAAATATTATAATTGCCAAATTAATTTCCATGTTCCAACCCAACTCCTTGTTCTCAACCCATCTTACCCTATCGATAAAAAAAAATAAAAAAAATATAAATTAAACTAATTCATGTAAAATGATGTAAGTTTATATTAACATGTACATTTTCTCCCCCATCCTCTACTTCATGTACATGTATGTATTTTCATCAAATTTCCACAACTCAACCTATGTACTTGATGCTGTTTCGCTTGTTCTTGTGAGATCTTTAGTATGAATGTGGTGTTCAGGCCTGTGCTGTAATCTTTTCCGGCGTAACCTCAAAATCGGTCCTCTAAAGTTTTGTATGGTAACCTAACATTTGCCTTTTCCCCTGAATTGCTGATTTTTTAAATACATACATTTGCCTTGGTGAAAAATAAAGCAAAATTGCTTTAAAACACAAATTTCATTGTTTATCAGATGATAAAATTTGTCAAAATCAGTAACAAAATGCAAATTTAGACGAAGACTTCAAACAATTTGGGAAACCTATAAATAGGTCCTCCTAAATTAAGTTTGCATAACCATGGGGAAACCTCGTTCTGACCGTTCTCCCCAACAGCACAGGCCTGCTTAAAACATGGTTTTAAACCCCAATCAAACAAGGGCAGTATTTCAGGCATAGTCGTGCTGTCATAGTGCTCAAGTAACATTAATATTCCTACAAAACTCTTCACATTATGGTTGTGGTGGTGTGACTGTTTATTGTTTGAGTCCATTGCCATTATATAAGTTAAATACCCTGAAGCATAGCATTGAGAACCTATCACTCAGTCTAATTTGAATTATTGTACTTTGAAGATTCCTCTGGCTATAGTGACAAAATGTCAGTTTTTTTGAGGCATAGAAATGCTTTCTTTACTTATCACTCTAGGAAGATAAATTTTCCAAAAAGTTAAAATACCTCAAATGTTATGGTTGTGCATGTGTAAATTAATTTTGAAATATACCACTGTCATATAGGTAAAATACCCTTGAGCATGGCGTGAAACAACAATCAATCAACTGTTACATATCATAGGCTTTAGCCATACAGGTTTGAATTGTGCCAGTGAGTTGCAGTAGTGAAGGGGTCTGTAGTGTAGTCGGTTTCATCTTAGCTTTGCTTTGAAGAGTAGAAATGCTGTCTTTACTTTTTGAACTGGGAAAAGATTAACTTTACAACAAATACCTCACATTTTATGGTTGTGTTAGTGTCCATGATTGTTGGAATACACATCCCTCATGTAAGTAAAATACCCATCAATCAATCAATCACTAAGCAATTGAATAAAGTTACTGTGTTTTTGGATTATCCCTTGGTTGATGATTAAATATAAAGGGACAGTACCCAAAATATATTTGAGTCCTTTTCTATTATGTATCAAAGCATGTGTAAGTATATTGATGTTTCTTGAAAGATTTATGAATCTGCATGAACTCTGACATACTCTGACAAACGCATGTCTGTTTAAAATGTGATCGTTTAGTATTTTCAATATGAATGTGCATGTTAAGAAATACTTATTATTACACTGTTTAGCCTGACTATAAAATACTTATTTTGTATGGTATCATTGTTTGTAGTGAGTGATCTTAAGGGGTTATTTCCTTCATCCATTATCAAGGGCTTAAATAGACACCTGTCCACCCATCCAAATGGACACCCTGAAGTAAACAATTGTCCCATTTGAACACCCTGTTTTAAGAAACTTTAACAGGCAAACTGTCAAAATTGGACACCCAGTTATTTGAAATGTGAAGCAAAAAGTCCACTTTGGACACAATACTTGATTTCTGGCTAAGCCCCTGTCCATTAGGCAGGTACGCCTAATATCAGTGAAGAACTTTGTATGACTTATTAATAAACCTCTAAATCAAACAAAGAAAATTCTTTGCTTTTTATTAATTTGGTTGATCTGTGTGCTAATTTTTAGATCAATCTTTCTTTCTGACTAACATAATACTGTTAATATTGCTCCATTTGGTTTTTGAATTGTTTTATACAATATAACAAATAACAAAGAGTAGTTTTATGCTTAAATTCACAAATTATAACTTGCTGATGAGTTAAATCTCTAATACATTTCTGAGATTACGTTCATATTAAGTTTATTTTCCAAAGGATATATCTTGTAAATTTCAACTGCATGTAGTTTTTTGTCAGTTTCCATGTGAAATTTTAAATATATAATATATATATATGTACACAAGTATTTTATTTATAACAAAGTCAGGAGAACACAGAATTGGGATATTTAAATATGTGAGTTGTTATGATGTTAGTTGGGTCGTAAATTAAAAAAATCACAGTGTTTGGACTTGACTTGTCCTCATAGGTTTGTATTAGTATTTGTGCTGTTTTTAAATGTATATTTGTGAGGGATTCTGTTCCAATAACTATGTCAGCATTGTAATTGGTCAAGTTTTATATAATAAAAAAAACCATGAGATTGCATTGTAATTTCAAATTTTAGTTAACAAAATGTAGCTCTATTGTTTTATTATTCATGTTCCAGGGTGCACCTACAGGAGCCCCAGCACCTGGATCATCCTCCAGATATGAAAAAGCTTGGGTGGCTGCCAAGTGGTATAATTTTGATACAAAGTAAGTTATTACCGTATCCATTTGCAGTATAGACTTAGTGTAAACAAAAACTTTAATACTCCACAAATAGTCAGATCCTACTTCAGTATATTGCTCACGACATCGATCATATTGAAAATTTAAATTGAAGAACTACTAAAAAAAACATTACTTTCACATCTCATCTGCGAGTGGTTGGAGAGAGCTTCACCTGATGCTTTCTGATCTAAAGAGGAACAGGAAGCTGATAAGGGTATGGGCTGGCACACAGTCACCGTCATGTGAGGGAAATAACCTTAAATATGGCTTGAACCCCAAATCAGACAAACAAATCAAATCTCCTCTTATTTTTCTGTGTTTTTATGTTTTCAGTTGTTTCTGTTTTTCTAGTATAATGGTTGTTATTTTTCTATATTTTAAAGATGTTGTTCACTTATTGGGTGCCTTTATTTTTTTTCTTATTTCAGATTTATGAAGCCGCTGTTAACAAACTGTCGGCCATGTTTGATTGAGACATTACCACAGTGTTGTCTCCCCTTTTCTAAATTTTTGACAACAGAAGAACAGTTAGCACAGGTAATCAGGATAACACATCATTTGAAATGAGTAAACTTAAACTTTTCACTCTTCTCCTTATAATTAGCTAAAGTATGTTTGTCTGTCTGGTTGTTTGCCATAAATGTACCTCAAACTAGCAAATGGACCAAACTTTATTTATTTTTATTTTATTTATTCAATATAAGGCCAACAGATCTAAAGACCCAGTAACAGACCAGGAAAAAACACTATATACAGTACACTAACATACATGTTCACACAGTTTAACAATAATACAAAAAAAATAAAAGTCAAATCAAATAAAATGGACAATAATGGTAAAATAAATAAATAAAATGAAAAAATAAATAAATTAATTTTAATTAACAAAAGTAATGTTTATAAATAAAAATAAATGAGAATAAGTGTAAATCTTATAGTATTCACATAGAAATATTAAGAGGTGTGGTGTATCGTGTATCTATTAAATTATCGACAGCTTGCTTGAAAACTCAATGTAAAAATGTCCACATTTGACCCTGTAGCTACCTCATTAAAAAGGGATGTAACTCTTGGTACATATGAATGTTTTCTTACATTTATTTCCTGCTACGAGGAACATAAAATAAAGGTATGTTTCTAATGTTTCTTACAGGTGCATGAAAACACAGCTGCTCTAAAAGATACGGACAATCATACCTTGAATGTAAACTTGTAAAATCTCAAATTGATCGCCTTGTCTCTAAGATTGAAATATTAAAAATGCTATATAAAAACTGATATGAATTTCCTTGACTGTCAAGGTTTTATTTATAAGCTAAAAAATGAATATAAAATTTTTTGTACTCTTTCTAGTTGAGCAATGCCAACGTTACAATAGGATTCCAAACAACAGAGCAATATTCTAAATTGCTCCTAACTAATGACCTGTACAAAGACAAATATGTTTCTGTTGAATTAAAGTTTTGACAGCACATTTTTACGAATCCTAATGTTTTAAAAGCTTTTTTGCAAACAATATATACAAGATGTTAAAAGTAAGGTCTTTAATTTGTTCTACCTTTTAAAATACCATATCATTGGTAGAAACTGGTAGAAGGTACGGTGGCTGACGTTTTTTTTTATGTAATATAGCTCATATAATAATTATCATAAGAATCATAGTTCAGTTTGAAAATAGTTTATGATGATGATGTTTAATTAAAGTAAAATTGTGTTCCAGGGTTTCCCTAAAATCGCAGATAATGATTCCGACACGGATATGATAATAGCTCAGGGTGACCCTCTGTCTTACGGGGATCATGGCAGTGGGGCTTCAAACGTTTCAGGGGTTGAAAGCGTTGACGTTGTCAAGGCTACTGAGGTAAGGTGGTCTTTTTATTTACCTGATTATTGGTTAACCTTTCAATGCAATAACAATATCGTTTCACTAAAATGAGAATATCAATAGTTATTTTAATTAACTTTGGATATTTTTTTTATTTATATATTTTGTATGGGTTATGCTGACCTTTTATTGAGCTCTGAAATAAATTTTAACATCTATATAGTGTTAAAGGGTCAAGAGCCCAAGTGGCAATTTGTTTGAAGAATAGCAATGGTGTCTTTAATGAGCACTGGAGGAAAATTAAGTTTCCAACTTTATGGAAACGCTTCACATCTTGGTTGTGTTAGTATCAATTATTGTTGGACTACACCACCGTCATGAAAGTGAAATACCATTTAGCACAGCATAAAACACCAATCAACCAATCTGAGTCTTAGTAGATACATGTAGATTGTTCACTTGCAAGAGTTTCTAAAAGCAGTCTTAAGACTTCTGAGTTGAGGGTTTGGTAGGGAGCTTCCCATTGCCTTGGTTTTCTCAGAGCTAATGGCCAATGAGAAGCTGATATGTTTGTGATATCATTTATATTGTATTTTGTGATTGTCTTGTCTTTGTTTGCTGCCAGTGGTGTTGAAGTTGATTTCCTTGGCCCATTGGGCTTACTTTCTGTCACATGAGTGATTTAACAGTAAATTTGGAATTGAACCCTAATCAAACAAAACAAACAAAAAAATGTCTTCTGAATGTGTGATTTTTTTTAAATAAATACACCTTGTTAGAGATGTATTAAATATACTTGTTTAATTTCATTCTTGTGTTACCCTCCTGCTAAGGACAGTTTCTTTGGAACATAGCAATGCTGCCTTTACTTAGCAATAGAGGAAAATTTGTTTCAAGAATAGTTAAAACACTTCACATTTTATAGTTATGCTATGGTCAATTACTGATGGCGTAAACCTCCTTCATGTAAGTGAAACACCCTTTAATCAGCGTAAAACACCAATCAACCAAGCTATTATTTTATGGTGGATATTCGATATCCTAAAGCCAGTACCTCCGTAAGTTTTACAATTAAACAAATGTCAATTAAGATCACCTTAATATTTAATTTGTCACTTTACAATACCCAGGTGGTTGGAGGGAGCTTCATGTTGCCCTGGTGCTCTCAGAACTAAAGGGGAACAGGAAGCTGATCTGTTTGTGGTGTC
>JAQQZZ010153515.1:0-12444 GCA_030265115.1 Mopalia vespertina | reverse complement strand
TAAAACCACTTTTCTTGTATGTTCAACTTATCGACATCCAAACGAGTGTGAAGTTTCTTTTTTGACTGAGTTTATATCAACTTCTTCTAACACGGATCTGTCCATCCCACAGACTCAGTTAAAGTCGTCTGTTCCCTTGATTGGATGAATAGAGAAATTCAGTTATGAAAAAATTGTGTTATTTGCTATTTCTAGTGGTTGATGCTATATCACCAATTAGAAAGACTGTACGGACTCCAATATTACGAATGGGTCTTGGGGGGGAAATGTTTGAAAAGTTAAAGGCAGAACAGAATGATAGCGACTTTGATCATTAGTTGGGTGTGTGTATTGGCTGTGGACTCCCAGTCAGCTCACAGACAATAGACCCACTCAAGTGTCGCTCACAGCTCCACAAGTGTTAACGGTTTAATCGTTATTACTTTTAACTTAAAGAACAAACAACTGAATAATAAAAGCTTACGTATATGCACCTGTATATTGCTTGTGAAGAGAAAGAAAATGTCGCTTTCTTCCATCGTATATATTCTGTACCATATATATTCTGTACCGTGTAGGCCTACAGAGTTTTATGCTTCAGAACGAATTCAGTATTATCACTCACATGTTGCTTTAAATAAATTGATACAGTAACAATGTACCGATTAATTTTTTCATAGCTGAGTTTCTCCATTCATCCAATTGAGGATTAAAACTTAATTCAAATGATCAATTACACATTAATCATTTCATATTTTGTAATATCCAGAATTATTAAATGAAATAAGCTGGAGAATTGTGGCACAGAAATCCCCTGCAATGTATTCATCAAATTGAAACCATTTGAATTTTAATGTTTTCCTCTGTTATTAAATACTTTAATATTGCATAGGAATTAATTACATAAGTTGTCCGGTCCTAAATTTAACTTCAATTGATATAAAGCTCTGACACCAAATGTACATAACGACGTTAAACCCTAATCAAACAAACCAAATGTTCATAAGAGCATATTATCATTTTAGCTCTGAGGACAGTTGGGTTTTATTAATTTGGGGTCACTGGGTTTGAGAAGGAAGGTTATTGAAATTAAAGCCAGCCCTAGTAGCTATTTCTATTGATCGTGTGTTGTGGTTAAATGAATTAGGTTCCAAACAACCACTTTGTTAATAGTCCGCTATTATTGGGATATGATGGGCTATCAATTTTCTAATTATTTGATTTATTATTTCTGCCATCAAATGTATCAATCATAAAATAGAGTATTGATCATACAATAAGGTAACATTTAATATCAATATAAGTATTAGTTATTAAATTATATCCTGAAGCTTCATTAAAATTGTTATGACATATTGTTTCCCCATTTTCTGTTGAGGTTATCAGGGGACTTACTGTATCAAGCTGTAAACACACCATTTAGTCCGAGAGCAATACAATTTGTGCAGAGCTTTGTATACCTGAGTTTATAATTGTTAATCCTGGAGATCAAAGAGTTTGGAAGGCAGCCAGGATTGAAATATTTCACCCACATATCAGTGGCTTGTACCAATGTTAACACTTGCGTATTATGCGAAAGATAGCATTTTGTGTGTTATAGTTATGTAACCAATTCTACAATCTTTTATTATAAAAATCTGATGCCATTGAGCCACAGGGCTGTAGTTACACTGATAATTTTTGTGTAATACACAACTGGTGTAATTCTGAACACAGAATACTATATTTCACTCATCGTCTTGACCCTTCTTTGTATCGTCTTCCGGAGTATGAAGGATTAAAGATGATACAAAATTGTTGGAACATTAAGTCAAAGAAGTTTTCTGTGTTTGAAAAATGACCCATTTATACTTATTATTAAATATACTTTAGCACTTAACCTTACAACATATTGGATTAAATGAGATGTTTAGAAAAGCCTTGATTAATAAATGTCATTATTTCATCAGGCTTCTGATTATTCCTACTACATGTAAGTCTGTCTGACTCTTGATCCTTGTTCGGTGTACCACTTAGAGGATCAAGTCCTCTTGTCGAATGCAGGCATATGAAGAATCCCATAATAATTCATGAAGATAGGCATGTTGTTGTGCTCTCAGAGCTAAGAGACAAAATAAAGCTGATGTGTTTGTGATGTGTTTGTTTTGCGTCTTGTGTTTATCCTGTGCGGCATTGTTTATTCCCAGTGATGTGAACAGTGGGTTCCTTCATCCAGTGGCTGACATACTGTTATATGAGTGAAATAATCTTAAGTAGAGTTTTAATCCCAATTGAAAAAAAAACAAAAAAACTTTTAAAAACAAATTCAAAGGCCAACCAAATAGGAGGTTTGGAATTCCTAAAAATGTTGCATTAAAAAAATTATTATAAAGTTCATACGTATGTTTAAGTCTTTTAATATTCTTTATAAAATTTTAGTTTTAATTGAAATTTTGTTAAACTACAGTAGTTGATATTGCGACTGGATTTAATGTCTGGATTTCAGTGAAAAATGACAAAAACTGTTAAGTCCTAAAATAAGAATATTTAACCCATCTGATTCCATTTGCTTATCTGACATACTGGTGATATAACTGTGAGTAAACATAGTTAAGTTATGAGGAGTTCAGGTGTACTGTACAGCATTCTTTATATCCAGGTGTGCTGATTGTACCAGTAACGAGTTCCCCACACCTAAGTGATACCTTTATCTTACATCTCCACTATATTGTCTGCTTAAGGCCATAATCTTTAACGTAGTTTAACATGTGTTTGTTGTAGGTAACTCCAGGTTATCCGATTGTTGGGTTTCTTAACATTTGCCACATAATCTGTATGATACCTTTCCTTATATTGTTTGGTTAAGGCCATAGCTAAAAACATGTATGTTGTATGTAACTACAATTAAGTCTCCTTTATTTAGCATCAACATTGTAGGAAGCTGTCATGGTTGTAGTTTCTATAATGTATGTAAACATGGTTTCTGTTTTAATCACTACAATCTAACATTGGGTGGTTTGCGCCATTTCCATGGGAGCCTTCTTGTTTGCATAGTGCGAATAATGGGAAACAAGAAGTCTGATGTCTTGTGATTATCTTGTGATTATCCTCTTTTGTCCTTGTTTAATGGCAGAATGCCAGTGGCTTCCAGGGTGTTTTCCTCCATCCATTGGCTTGGTGTGCAGTCAGAGGAGTGATAACACCTAAGGACGACGTTAACCCCAAACAAACAATCAAATCAATCTAAGATTTTGTGGTGACTGCAGATATAACCAGGGTGGTGTCTATGAGGTAAGGTTTCTTCCCTATGAGTGAAATACCACTGTTTATGATGTTCAACACAAATCAAATAAATAAATAAATCTGTTTCTTTAGGCCTAAATTTAGTTTTCTGTATCATTGCAGTGAATCATTCGTCTCCAATTCTGTGAGAATTTTCTCATTAGTAATTATTATCTATGTTTTCTTGCAATGCTTTTCATTATTTTAAGCCAGCAATTGAAAAAATATGTATGTTCAAAAGCCGGTGTCCATTTTGATGAGATGGGATATCTGAAATTTGCAACTTTGATTTATGACATTTCATTATGACTGGATACACACCAGTAACTCACCGGTAGCATATTTCATACTGTACAGTAGCACAGGCAGGTGAGTTTGTAGAGGAAAAAGGACTAGAAATTGAAAACCTTTAAATTAAAAAAAATGTTAACAAAAGAACATTCTATTCTGTGTGTTGCTATTGTATGTGTATCCACTACAATAATGGTACAAGATTGCAGCTAACATACAATGCTGACAAGCTTTTTTTTTTTGCCTGTTGTGTTTATAATTTTAAATTAATTTAGTTTTGATTTCTCTTTTCCTCTGCTTATATCTTCAATTCTCTGAAAATTTGCCCCTGAGCATTTTTATAGAATAGTGTCAACTTTTATTGTAATCTTCTTGTACTGTTGTATAAATCAGAGTCTATAAATGGATGAATATGATCATTTGTCTTTAACTCTTTTAATAAAACCTTAGGGAAATACAAACAAACAAAAACATGAAGTTTACTTTTAATCTTAACAAAAAAAACCCCAAAACAAACAAAGCCAGAATGACAAAATAATAGAACAGCTGAAAGAAATAACAGTTTAATTCACCAAAGTTAATTTACTCTAAAGTCCGAAAGTCTTGTTCATAATGTTCATGATTGGTTTGAACACAAGATATTTCGCATGCAAATACAACTGTAGAAGGTCCGAGCAAATAAACGTAACAAAGCAGCAATCCTTTGTAACAAATCTGTTCAACTTACGTTTCCTTACAAATGCAATCCTCAATGACTATTTTCACTACAGTCTCTAATATCACTTACTGGAATTGCTTATAAAATATATGAATACTTCCATATAACGAATTGATGAATACTTGTAGATAGAATTAAAGTCCAATTAAACACAGAATCCAAAGAAATCCAATGTTTATAATGTCCATGTAATACAAATGTAAACAGTCCAATTCAACAGAAGATCAATAACCTCAGGGTAACCAATCTAGAGGAGATACCATACATTTTCTTCCAGTTATAGTTGACATAACAATTATGAACCAAAGAAATGTTTTTAAGTTTGAAACTTTTTTTTTACCCAAAGTATTCTTTGACATGCAGGCCGGGTGTGATGCCTGCCACCATTTTAAAGTTACTCAAAAAATCTACACGCAATAGGACTTCAAAATGTGAAATGATTTTTGCTGCTTGTCACTGTTTGTTTGTTTGATTGGGGTTTTAAGTCCTGGTCAAGGGTATTTTACATCTATGACGACTGATTATTCATTTCACACTGTTCCTTGGGTAAATATGGTGTAAACCCCGAAGGAGACCTTTTAACCCCCCCCCCCCCCCCTCCCTCCCCTTCTGTGATTTCCGCAGCCACATTGTGTTACTTATTCATATCTTAGCCAGAAATCAAAAGTATGGTGTCCAAAAGTGTCATTTTGCTTAACTTTTTAAGCAACTGGGCATGTTAAAGCTTCTTAAAACAGGGTGTCCTAATGAGGCAATTGTTTAATTCAGGGTGTCCATTTGGACAGGTGGACACTACTATGCCTAAGCCCTTGTTCATATACCTCATGGACGATAAACACCCTAGAATTCTTACATCAAAGTAGGATTTGTACGCTGACTACTCAGCCACAACTGCAGGACATTACATTTTTATGGATGTTTATAAGTTAATATTAGCCGACCAAGCTGGCAATCATTCATTCAATCAATCAATCAATCATGTATAAGAATCGTGAATTAATACTATGAGCATGTGCAGGGGACAACTAAACCATCCCCACCCCTGTACACTATTTTTTTTTATGATAACAAAACCCTGAGATGACCAGCAAAACTGAATACTAGTTTTGTTGTGTAGCATGCTTCCGTGCATGTATCTAAATGTTGTGAACAGAGAATTGGGTAGAGTTGAACTATTTAACCTGTCAAGTAGAGTACAAGGGAGCATAATGTGGGCTCTTCAGTTTGTGTGAACTGTTTGAACTACATGTCCGAGCTTGTTACTTTGTGATCATTAGTCCTGTAGCTGGCAACTGACATGCTCTTTCTGGGGCTCTGGAAAAGGGGTGTTTGTTGCATGATACCTATGAAGAGAAAAAAGCTCCATTCATAGTACGTCGATCCTTTATACTCACATGTTTTGTTTGTGAACAAATGGAGATGTAATTTTTTTTTTGCCAAGAAATCATTACATGTCCATACAGAGATACAGTGGGTTTAATTTTATTCCCACGTTGGCTTTCTTCCAACACAAATAATCTTTGGTTTGAATTTAATAATATCTGACTACATGTACATTCAATTTTATATCTTTTTTTCAGAATTGACCCCAAATACTTTCTAGCTCAATATATCAAGCCACGGTGGGTATGTCTATAGTAAATAATTAGAAGCTCGCACAATTTATTTCCTTCTGGATACATGTCATTTGGGGACAAAGTTCTCATAAAGCCTCCTAACCCACAAACATCAGATTCACACTTGAAATTGACATGTTCAGATTTCATACCCATTAACATATATTTTACCTTTCACATGGTTTTTGGTCTTTTAAATTACCTATACTTGATCACAAATAGCTCAAGATTAACTCTACATGTGGTATTTAAATCTGTCTTTTTTCCCCCCTCATTTCAGGTAAGTCTGTACCTGCATAAGCTCTGGGGGTTAAGTACCTTATTGAGGAGAGATTAGCAGAGTGTTGTGAACCTCCAAGTCACATGGCAGCCCTGCCTTGGAAATCAACCAAATCTGGCAACCATGAAACTCTACTGTGTTTGCCTGAATAGTTTGACAGTCCATTCCCTGACCATGCCTAACAATGTCAGTATACAGAAGTCAGCTGGAACGTGTGTCATTAACAAGGAGGACAGCCTCAACTCAGCCAGGTGTGTGAGTGACAGTTAACGTCTGTCTACCTGCCTAAGGTGTGAATTTACGTAGACGTTTTACCTCAGTGATCTTTAAGGCCTAACTACAGTTATGTCAGTCTATACATGTGGTTTAGGAGAAGAGTTTGAAAACACATAGCTGCTAACTTGTATTGATTACATGTTTAGTTAACAAGTATGAGCTTGTGATGTTATAACTAAGAACCTTGAGTACTCGTATATATCAATGAGTTTTAAGTTATAGCACACGCCGGGATACAAGTATTTAATAATGTATGTTATGGGTTTATGCTCGAATGAAGCTGAGACAGTGTGACACATGTAGATGCTGTGTGTTTCCCTGCAGCAGTAGTGATACCTTCATGGATGGATGAGGGGGTGTACATATTACACACTCGTTATAATCTCATGGCGATTTAGTTTGTGTTTCTGATTTGGACCCCTAACTCTCTTGGATTATGATGTTTTGTTCATTATATCAACCAACTTACTGAAAATCGGGATTGTAGTTATAATGATGGTCTTAACATTGTGATAAGATGGACACTTATGTGAATTGTTTGCATCTTGGAAAATAAAAGGAAGTCATTTAATTGTCTTTCTTACCTGAACAAGAGGCAAATTGTTCACTTAAATGGAAAGTACATGCATGTGCAATGTGGTAACCAGGACTTGAGTGATTTCAAATAGGATGTGTACATACTTTCTTAATGTCATCAGGAGTTAAGTGAAATTTAGAATTGTAATATCTGACTATCTTACTATGGCTTCACCCACATGGTCCGATAGTCTATTGGTCGAGGAACCAGAGGATACGGTTCCTCTCTCAGACATTCTCTCTGTGCGGGATAAGTGTCTCAATGAGCTGGAGTTATGGGCCCTGTGTCGAGAATGTTGTCTTTTATTGGAGTATGTTCAGGATTCCAAGGAAATGTTCCAGGCGGTCTCGATCACACCTGAGACAATTGGCTTTGACTCACAGGGAAATCTCTGCTTTCTTTACCTTGATTCCACAGGTAAGTGTTTTACAGCCATACATACTTTTTCTTATTTCTTCAAATTGTGGCCGCCCTCTGACTAAGAGCAGTTTGAAGAGTAGCAGTCTTTAGCTGTCTTTACTTAACACTGGATCAAAATTAACTTTCCAACATTATGGAAATGCTTCACATCTTGGTTGTGCTAGTGTCAATTATTTTTGGAATACACCTCCGTCATATAAATGAAATACCCTTAAGCACGGCATAAAACGATAATCAATCTATCAAATTATGGCCTGCATTGGTTCGGCAGTGTGCGTGTCTGATAACTGATCCTCCTTCGGTGTACTGTTCACAGGATCGACCTCTGGTATATGAGGGTATTTAAGGGTCTTCTTAAAAGGGTTTTAATGAGGTTTACCATAGGTTTCCCACTATTTAACTAGAGCAGAGTGAGAAATCGATAATCTGTCCTCACATGATAACATCAGTGAAATATTCTTTAGTACGATGTTTAAGCTCAATCAATCAAACAAACAAAGCTAAATCAAATCTATTTGGTTCTCTTGCTTAGGGCAGTTGTGGCATCATCATAGCATAAGCTTTGATGTATTTATTTATCACTGGAGGGTAATTAGTTATCCAACACAGTAAATCACTCCAGATTTTAGGGTTTTGTTTGTTTCAAATAGGCCTACTGTTACAATACACCGCCATCATATAAATGAAATACCATTGAGCACAGTGTAAAACATCAATTCATCCATCTCACTTCCAATGAAATACATGATCTGTTTCATTATGAATAATTGCAAACTTCAAATACACTTATGTATGCTATATGAGCATGAATCTCATGGATTTAAACCAGGGGACTGTTATATGAAGCATGGACGGAATTATCATGATGCCATGCTGTATAGTACATGCGTATGTCAAGGTTATTACGTTAAAGTATTGGAAAGCTACCAAATTGCGTTAACTTTGTAAGAAAAGCCCTTGGCTTAAAAAATGGGTGCCCCCTGGAAAAGGGGAGCTTGTTTTGTATATACAAATGTTGTCTTTACTGAGCACTGGCGGAAGATTAACTTTCTACATCATCAAAACACTTCATATTTTATAGTTGTGCTAGTGTCACTTAATTTTAGAATACACATATGAGCACCAAGTCAAACTCCAATCAATCAATCAATCAATCAAAACAGTTCTTGTACCTTTTGGCTAAGTTTGGTTTGATTTCGGTTTTCCAAAGTCGTTAATGTAAAGATAGTACTTCATTTAACATGATTAACCCTTTAAACTCCCACAAATCACTGGAAACCTTCCAACATAAGAATGTTTGGGGTTCACAACCTAGGGTAGACTTAAACCCAAGAAGTTCAACAACAGTGATGAGTGGTGTGAGTGGTGTCCTAGGACAGATATACAAATGGGTGTATAAGATATATAATGTCTATATATTTTCAAAGATATCAACCAATGTGAAATACTGGTACTTATTAGTACATGTATATAAGCTTATATTTAAAGGACCACTTTACTTCTCCTGATGGGATAATAAATGCAGAAATAATCATTCGAAAGAAATTTAACGTTTTTTGGAACTACATTCTGTGTTTAAAGAATCTTTACAGGTCTGTTCATCATTATATAAATGTGGGTTGACAAACTGTGTTGAAGGAAGTCTTCACATCCCGTTGGCCCTTTACATGTGTATTCTAAAGGTATCACAATATACACATGGACATACAGTTAAATACTACTTAAGTGACTCAAAGTATGTAGGGGGAAAAATATAAATTTGTATTCTTCCAACAAATATATTTTTTATGGTACAAGGATATGCTTGGTTGTACATTAGTTAAAGTTCCTGAATAAATTTCTCTGTTAAAATGTTACGCTTGGTTACAGTTCCATCCTGGACATGTTATTTAAATGCCACAAATGAAAGGCAGCCACCTTCGTTTGGAAAGACATTTTAACGTTTAAGATTATAAAGGAAATTAATATATGCCACAGCATGTCATACTTCAGTTCTTGATCCTTAATTAAGGGCGGAAAATGTTTTACATCCATTAGCTAGTTATACCTCTTCAGTATGATATCATATTTGTTAACAAGATGAAGATGTTTCACAGTTAAGTTGATAGCCAGATTTTTATCAATTACATAGAAAAAGAGGAA
Organism: Mopalia vespertina; assembly: GCA_030265115.1. Lineage (NCBI taxonomy): Eukaryota > Metazoa > Mollusca > Polyplacophora > Chitonida > Mopaliidae > Mopalia > Mopalia vespertina. Next base: position 2,884 of record JAQQZZ010153515.1, on the reverse strand, counting down.
TAACTATAGGTTACTAATATCACTACACAAAGCTCCTTTAATGTAAGCCTTTAGAGAAAACAAAATGTGAAGCTACAAACTAAGGGTGTAACATCAAAACTGGCCATATAATGAATGATTTTAACTCTGGTTAGGTGTATGTGTACTTTAGGCTTAATGTCAATCAAACTAGAACAAGTTTATAGTTCACCAGTTTTGTTAGCATTTGTTGACACTGCTTTCGCCAGTTTGTCCAGATTTTCCTCCAAGAAAGCTCACCTATTTTAAACACCAACACTGTGATCATGAACACTAGCGGAAGTGTTAGTTTTTAGGTTGACCATTCATTAATGTAAATGTCAAAATAGGATTCCAGTACTACACCCTATTCTGATGAATTAAGTTGTAGTAAATGTTGTTAGTGTAGACTTACTATGGCACATGATTGATTTACTAATGGGTAAACTAATCAAATTAGAACAACTTGCTCTTCCCTGAGGCCTTCTACAAAAACTAGGGAAAAAACTAAAAGTTTTTCTTATTTTGAAACTGTATTATACTGTACTTATCTATTTGACTTACCTGTCAATGAAATAAGGCTGCTTCCTGTCTGTTGGAAAATTCACCTGGAGTAGCTAGTTTTTTTAAAATTCATTTTCTGTTTTGATTTTTGTCTTCTCTCTTTTTTGGGGGGTGATTTTTTTAGTAATTTGTGTGCTAAAAATGTAGTGATTTGAACAATGATAGATAATCACTGTCTTGATGAACATGTTTAACAGGTTTATATAGATCTACATCTACTCTACATCACTAGATCTATACCTGCAGAAATGTAGCGAACAACTGAGTCTGCATCAGTTTGATTTGGATAGCTGTAGGCTGTAAATGTCCCCGGTGTCCGGCTTAAATAGGTGTATTAATAACTTATACATTATTTTGTTATTTGTTACCTGGGTTCAGTCAATAAATACAGATAGTTGATAATAGACTAATGACAAATAAGGGACATAAGTCTCTGCACAATTTTGATCTTCTGTGGTAAAGAGATTAACACTGAACATATTATGGGAATAAAGGTGAAATTCCATTCTAGAACTGCTGAATATTGTGTTGTACAATGATTTGATCACATAATGGATAAGCAGTATTTAGCTTATGTCATAAAGAGGTGACATATTTTCAGCCTCATCTCGAATTCTTGATTGTCATGAAAATGTCTTAACATTGTGTACTTTGTTGGAACAGGATGCTCCAGTATCTTAGCTGTTCAACATTCTCAGATGCTCTTCAAGCCTGAACTCTCATATTTTCCTACATCACCTAAACTTGGTCGGAGTTTGTCTCTTTCAAAATATTGAATTGGTCATATGTATTTGTCACTGCTTGACTGATTTAGTAAACATGTCAGACTTTACATTTATGAAATAACACTGCAAAATTACTTTATAATACAATCTTCACTTGATGTGTAGATTAACAAATTTCTAAAAAAAATCTGGTGCATAATTAAATTTTTAACAAACAGTTTGGGAAAATAAGTAATAACAAATCGGTCCTTCCACAATGAGCTTAGATAACTATGGCAAGTCCCAAATTGCTTGGTTATTAATACCAATAGTACAGGCCGGCTCACGTGTTTAGTGCAGGAAAAAAGTCCCTGTATTAATATCTTTCTCATCAAATGTAGAAACACATGCTGCCAGTCTGTGATTGTGATAGATAAATAGTCTTATTAAGTGATAAGCTTATATCAGAATGTAGCTTCTTATTAAATATCATATCTCACACATACGTTTGTCCCGGAATATTTCATGTAATACATTATATCTGTAGATTAAAATTATAATTAATTATCTGTTATACTGTAAATGATGAAGTTAGTTTAGAAACATTTATGGATAAGATGGTGAACATCACATAAAACCACTTGAAAATTATATAGTTGAGATGTAACTTCAAAAGGAAAAGTAGAGTTGACAACCTATTGTTTTACTTTTTATCACAGCCTTTTATCAGTTTTTACAAACAAATTATTTCTGTTTTGTCTGCTGATAATCTTTATTGATAATAATAAGAAATACTGGAAAAACAAGTTTGAAAATAAGGTTCCTTAGTTATTTTATGATAGATAAAAAACATTTATAAGTTACATTTAACAAAATGCTTAAAAATAATTCAGAAATATGGAAATCTTTTTTAGTCACGTAATTCTGCATGAACTTTGTTTTAGTCTTTTATTAATAGTAGTTATTTGCATATATCATCTACTTAGGATGATAGGATCCTTGTTATTATTCTAATTAAAATAGAAAATGAGCTGATTAGCATAACTGGGTCATAGTGAAGCTCTAATTTGTACATTTTGTATTTAAGACACCTGTTATAAATTGAGGTATTGCCTGTTGTTAAAAGACTAATTGAAAATAATAAGTTGTAGTTATAATAATATATTATATATATGACCATACACCGTGTCAGTTTATTTTATAGCATAACATGTAATTAATAAAACTGAGCCCCAGTGTGTCAGACATTGGTCTTTTCATATTAAAAATACAACAGGGGAGCTTTTTCAGGTTCCTATCCCAACTTCATCAGACAATAATCAGGGTTCTGTACTGCCTTTCGGCTTGATTTTTAATACAGATATTAAGAAAAATAGTAATATTTATTGATATTAATTTGGGCACATAATATTTTGGGCGCACATACGTTCTCCGGAACCAAATTGGCTGTAGAAGCTCCTCAGTACAATGAGGCCATCCATAATAATTTTTTTGTTTCCTGTAACCCTACCTACCCAAAAAATTCAGGGTAAAAAAAAAAAGGGAATGGTCGGTATTTTTTTTTATTGGCCATTTTTCAGAAAATGTGGAACTACTTTTCATTAATTAGAAAAAGAAAA
>JAQQZZ010153504.1:0-12445 GCA_030265115.1 Mopalia vespertina | reverse complement strand
AAAATAAAGCAAAATTGCTTTAAAACACAAACTTCATTGATTATCAGATGACAAAATTTGTCAAAATCAGTAGCAAATTGCAAATTAGAAGAAGACTGCAAACAATTGGGGACACCTATAAATCGGTCCTCTTAAATTAAGTTCGCATAACTATGGGGAGACCTCGTTCTGACCATTCTCCCCAACAGCACAGGCCTGCACTGTTACACTCAAATATGTAGCATAAATGTGGAGTACAAAATCTACTCAGTCTCTTTCACTCTCAGATATTATATTTTTATAAAGCTGAAGTTCATATCATAATTTTATTATTTAATTAATGACTAGTCGGTCATTTTACTTGAACTAACAGTGTGTGGAAGTGTCAATTCGTTATCTTGCTAAAGTACAGAAAAAGCTCTGTACTTATTTTGTGCACTCCTCAGAATAATAGTAACTATTTATTATGAAATTCACAAGACAGGAAATTTCAACCAAAGTTTAATCCGACATAAATTATGGAATACTTTGAAATAATTTTTATAGACCTAATAGCTATTTTGATTTTTTTCAGTCCAAAAACAAGACGAAATTCAGTTGATTGCAGTAGATCAACTTTCAAAAGCTCAGGTTAATAATCCAGTTAAAACAATACAGCAAAACATTGTGTAGCTCCATGTGGTCTGTGAATCATGCGATCAAATCTTGCCAAGGACTTGCTCAGTTCACCAATTCACCATAAACACAGCTCAAGGTATGGATAAACATATAATTAACATATACAGTACAACAACAACACCATGCATGAGTCACAGGTATTGTTGAACTCGAATGCGTATATTTATAGTCATTGCTTTAACTCATGCACCAGCTAGTGTTTGTAGTTCTTTATTTTCTGGTCAAGGAGATAATATTTGTGCTAGTCGCAGAGGTCATGTTTCTATTTAAATGTCAGAATGTCGGATTCTGACAACGTCAGTATGCCTCCTTAAAATTATCTCTCAATATTACTCAATTTAAGAAATAGTTTTGTGTACCGGATGCCTAAAACTGCTGTTTGCGTTCTTATTTCATATTGAGAATTTTGTTTCAGTTAATTTATTTAGTGCATTTGCTGAGTTTGATGAGCTGTGTGATTGATGGTTGGGATAGTGAATGATGTGGGGATAGTGAATGGTTTCTTTTTACAGGTGAACTTCATTAAGAACATCTGTTCAAATACAGTCATCTCTGTAATACACTAAAGGTGTGTCACAGATAAATGCACATATATTTCAAGAATCAATGCTTTTTTAAGAAGAAAACTTTACTTTTGAGTGGCCATTTCGCTGTATGTCCAGCTTGGAGATAGCGCAGGTGCAATATCACTATGGAAACGTGACAGAGCAAGGCAGACCTGCTGACTAGATTATCTCCCATTGAACTGTATGTGATTTAACTACCGACTGCAGCATAACATTATTGTTCAATACATATGGTTTTTAAAGATATGGCGTAATCTATTATAACGATGCGTTTTCAATACGCTTTCCACTTTAATATGATAGAGGCATTTTGACTTATTTTAGATGCCTAATTTACGGCAAAACACCCCTTATCTGGAGCACTGCTTCTGGTATGTTATTATAATCTTTCTTACATTAAAAACACAGCGTTTTTCTCATTGGTAATTTCGCATCAGAGCTGAGCTGATCAAACTAGTGTCGTAGTGTGTCAGAAAGATTTCACAAAACAGCAGATCCATCGATTCATTCATGTAGTGAAACGACAGTCAGCTGGTAAGATGCAGGTTTTGCAAGACCCAGAAAGTTGGCTTGTAAGCAAAATTTTTTCCTTAAAAGACGCATTTAATCCGAGAATTTGAAGCATAACAGGGAAGTTAGCTTTTGGGGGTACTGTAGACACCACACACTTCTTTGAGTTAGCCAGCAGAACTGGTAGCTTAAAACGATACTCCTGGCTGCAATAACCCCTATACCCCTTGAAAGGTTACTATTAAACATACTTTAATATGATATCGTTTCTTCATCTTAAAAAAACACTTGAGGGTTAGGAGTATATACCTACCTACGATCAATGGTAGCTGACAATTTGGGCGTGGCCAACCCTATTCAGGATGTCACGCGACTTACACTCTTGTTTGTTACAGGTCATTGGTGTGTTTGTTTGTTTGATTGGGGTTTTATGTCGTACTCAATGGTATTTCGCTTATATGACATGCCAGCCCAATGGATGAAGGAAACCACCCTGGACACACTGGCAACAAACAAAGACAAGACAGGACAAAAACAGGACGCAATACAGACACCACAAACAGCTCGGTTTCTTGTTCCCCTTTAGTTCTGAGAGCACCAGGGCAGCATCAAACTGGCAATGTATCATGTAGTGCAAGCGGTTTGTTTGTTTTACAGGGCATCTGATCCTTACGTGTAATCCCACATAAAAATTAGTATTCTTTCATGAAAAGGTTGTATTTGCGTATCAATCGAGTTTAAAAAATTGTTTTTCATTCTGATATTCCTGTAAACTCAGTAATTCATGTCAAATGGCAAACTGAGATGATCGTGCATACAACCATAATTATTTGTAACTATTATACATGTATATGGACCAAGTGTGTCTAATAAAATTATTTAAAAAATAACCCCCTTCTGTTAATAATGTTGGTTTGACATTGTTATACTTATACATTTGTCTGAAATCTCTTTTTTTCTTCTATTGCTTGCTAACTTATATTAGAATATACATTTATGCCGTGCTTAAGCGTATTTCACTTATATGAAGGTGGTGTATTCGACCAATAATTGACACTAGCACAACCAAGACGAGAGAATTTGAAATCCATAAAAGTCTTTATTGTGCGACTATACTATGATATATTTATTTAATGTCATAAAAATTGGGACTTCCTCATTGAAGACTTTATAAGTCATTATTTACCCTCAAAACAAGACAAAGGGAGGAGCTTTAAAGGGGTATCAGTATAGACCAGCTTCTTACCCTCGCCCCAACTTTTATGTGTTGAAGTCTTGGCATCAGGTAACAATCTCCATATGTCAAAAAGTCCTTGATTACATAACGCTCATCTTCTGACTCTAAAAAGGCATTTAACTTCTCTAATTTCTGAGTCAATTTTTCTCCGTTATCATTTGGGTTTTGAAGGAACAGGTTGAAGAACTGAAACGAAAAAAAAAAAAAAAGGGGGTTAGTTAAAGATAATATAAATAAAAAATAACTTCCACTATAACTGTTGATGATTGTGTAATACTGACATGGATCATTTGTAAAAGTCAGACAGGTATATCATTTTTGATGATCATGCAGTGAAAGGGTTCCAAAGCAAAATGAAATCCTACGACATGTCATGTTCTATATTTGTTAATGGCACTGAAGCAAAACAATTCTTTACTTCTGGAAATGCAATAAATAAACAATGATAAAGTAGGGGACTAGGGACAGACAGAAGTCAAAATCTTGACAACCGAAAACTCTTTTTCGAATTGAGTTTTTTAATAATTTGAACCCCCTGTGGCCGGCATGCTGATTGAGTTTTAATATGTTTTAACTACCATGACCATTTAATGTAATAAATAACTTGAAATGCATATATCTGAACTGTTAGATTATGTTACAGATTTTAGAGTTGTGGACATTTTTTGTCCAATTAGTTTTGGGAGCTTTATTTTGGAATAAAACGGGTCTGGTATAATTGTCAGAACTCATGAAACATATTTTGATACAATTTAAATTACTAGTTAAGTACAGGAAGACCTACTTAAGAAAAAACTAATTGGAATTTGGATTTTTCTTTAACACATTGCCCACATAGCTATTTTATCATTTATATGCATTTGAATCATTAGTAAACAAAATATTTTCACCTTTTAATCTTTCACACATGTGTTAAATTAATCTGACAAATTATTTTTCTAAAAGAACTAATTAAAAAAAACGCGCTAGAAAGTATATCACGTAATAATCGTCCGAATCCAGTTGGCAGCATTAATCAAATGCAATGGCTGTTAACAACCTAATGATCCGCTAATTACTACCTATCACATACTACCATGGCTGGAAAATATGGGGAAACGGGAAGCTCCTTCCCGGTAAATCTGTCAGACTCGCAGGAAATTTTCGTGAGTCAATAAAAAAAATGTAGGATCAAAAAAATAAAAATCTGATTTCACACGGTATCTTCACAGAGTAGGTATCATAATATCTCAATTGGGAGTGTATATTTTAGGCATTGACCCACATGGATCGCTGAATGATGAAGTCTTTGCGTAGTTAAATGGTAGTCATGGCGAGCTTCGGCGATCACAGCCAGGCATATGCGATAGCCGGCTGACAGTTATTTTCACATTGGGAGTTATTTATACATACCAACGGCACTACCATGTGGCTTAGACTTGAAATAAAGCTGTAGAAAGATCTTCACTCTTAACTTTTCACATGAAAGTGTGAAAAAATCTACCAAATATTCTAAAGTGGTACAAATAAAAAAAAAATTCAGGTATGGCATTCACCCATAACCGGTTATTTTCTACGAAGTTTACAGTCGAAGGTTACCACAAAAGTACTGTTTGAACTTTCTCAGTCATGCACATACTTGATGTATAATTTCTGGGAAATTCTCATTTATTTAAAAGCGAAAGCTCAGAGACAACCAATTTTAGGAGCCACGTGTCAGCAACTCAGCATAGAACAAAGGCATGTATGAAGTATCTATGACCTTTGACGTTGATTGATTCTAAACGTAACTGTGTATGCATGTTCACCGGACATTGCCTCCAATTACGGTAGGTGAAATGGTACTGAGTTGGGCCCTATCATGAGTATATTAAAAACACGCATTTGGAGGTTTCGTCTATTTTTTGTCAGTTGATATATTCGATAAAATTGGGGTTGACGTTTTCCATACATGCAAAGTGTTTAGAGTTAATTATATGAAATAATTGTTTATAGCAGCAGACCATACAAATGCAGTGAAATAACCTTCAGCTGACTTTACATACCAAGTGCACGCTTGCACTGCGTGTGAGTGGCTTTATTGTCATATATCTGTCTCACAGCTCTTGACATTGACAAATTTTCACTCCAGTTGACACTTGGACAATGTGAGTGGCTTCAATGTAATGTTTACATCCACATATTAAATTGCACACTGAAATGATGACTGGCAAAATAAGCATTCAAAGTTTCATGAATGTCGGTACGGAATTCACTGTATACGGATCTGCATGGGGTGTCTGCTTATGAGAGCACATCATGTACCTAATTTTACACAGAAAACCTTGATTTTTTGTCAAACAATTTAATCGAGGGGCAAATAAAACTATATTTGATAAAAATATTTAAAAGGTTTCCTTGAGGAAATTACACCTTTGTGTTATATACCTCACTGAAAGCACATAGTGTGAATTTAGACCAATCAACGTCTGAGTTGTTAGACTGTGCAGGACACTACATGTAAATAGGTCATCAGGTTGACACATGCTGACATTATGGAGTGAGCATTCTGCTGATCTTTGTAATAGCGTTTACATGAATAAAACTCCCGTCAGATGCATGGTCCTATAATACCTAGCAAGTGTACCACAAATAAAACAACTGATGAACAAAACAGCCAGCTTCTTTTACGTTGACAAGCACCAAACGTAAATAAAAACTGCGGTCAGTCCGGTGTTCAATTGAATTATACTCGCGGGAAATTTTTTGATAAAAAATAGATTTTCCCGGGAAATTAACATTTTTTCCAGCCGTGCCTCACTCAAATCAGTGGATCAATTTATTGGTGGTTCAATGAGAGTTATATTTGTGTAAGTACATGCACGCTCTGAGCTTTCAACCTGCAAAATTTCTAAACTAAGAAAATGTTTTCCCAAAATAACGAAAAAAAAATGTTAATATGCATTTTTCCTTTTTTTTTTGACACAAACAATCCAAAAACAATTAGGCAGCATGAAGTGGATTTGTTTTTGTGTCTTATGCTGTAAATATGCATCCTCTTTAATGGAGAATCCATTGTGACCTATGTTTGGCAAGCCATCTTTAAACATCTTTAAACACTCATCAAAACAGTCTTTCAGATGTCAAGGTCAGTGAGGCATAACCTATGTGTTGTTGTTGTATTTATTTGTAGCATCTACAGAAGATGTTGATCCACAGACAACAGCAGTATCTGGAGTTTCGCCGGATGATCGCTGTCAGGACTAAATACTTCTTCATTGTTATGTTGTCTAACAGACAGTACACAGGAAAGATCAGCTTTAACCACAACAAGGAAACGCTGGAGATGTCTGTAAGTATCCTGTCATTTGGAAATAAAGGGAGAAGATCCGAAGTGATATTGCCTTTATTCATGTATGCAGTGTTAGACTGCTTGGCCCAGTTTCAAAAAGCAATCTTAGTTTACGTACAATGTAAATCCCATGAAGACCAGGGCCCATATTCCTAAAGCTACTTAAGTATTTCTTAGAGTTAAGAAAAACTTAGCGAATTTTCAAACATCATTTTAAATACATAAACACCATTTTGTTTAACTTTGTATGATCCTAAATAAAAGATTATAAGTGAAATTGATAAAATGTCGACTTAGTTATTTCACATTTAACTTTTTTCATGATCAAATAAAAGGCTGAAATTTGGCTAAATATTTCTTAACTTAAAGATATACTAAAGTAGCTTTATGAATACAGGTCCAGTACTAAAAAGACATGGGAATATTGCTTTATAATTCTGTATGCTGTGTTGGATTACACGGCCCACTTTTACAAAGCCATCTTGGCTTACGTTAAACATAAATCCATCGACGCCCAGTACTTAAGACATTCTATTTTAATAATGTATGCAGTGTTGGACTGCTGATCCTATTTCGATGAACTCCCAGGTTCAATTGTCCAAGTGGAACTAAGGTATATGACAGTCTCACATAAGTTCTTGCCAGTTTTACCATGGTTATTTTTACAAGATTTCCTTTCAGTTTGCTTGCCGTGGGCTAGGAGGGAGCATACTGTTGCCTGGTTGCTCTCAAAGCTAAGGGGCAACATAAAGTGGATCTGTTTTTGAAGTCTTTGTGTTCAACCTGTGATTGTCTTGTATTTTGTTTATTGTCAGTAGTGTCGAGGGGTTTCCTTCACCCATTGGGGTGGCACAATTTGGGAAACCTATAAAGCTTCATCCTAAAATAAGTTTGCATAACCATGGGAAGACTCTGTACGGTCCGTTCTCCCCAACAGCACAGGCCTGCCCTTGAGTGATGTTAAATTCAAATCACAGAAAACAAATGAATTCTGTATACATTTTATGTCTTTGTATGGTGAACAGTTGGACACTAGGAATTGATTTTCATGTAATCATACAATACTTGTTGTTACAGGTTCAACCAAACAATCCGGAGATGGTGGGAGGTGAGGTTCAAGGGTCACGTGATATGAGGAGTTTGTCTGGCGGTGAGCGCTCCTTTGCCACCGTCTGTTTTATTCTGTCTTTGTGGGATGCCATGGAATCACCGTTTAGATGTCTGGATGAGTTTGATGTGTTCATGGTAAGAATAGCATCTCAAATTTCTGTAGTTGTGACCTATAAACGCCATAGTTCATTATACAATTGACACAAGAATTACGCTCTTTTCTGCTCTGGGTTGGGAGGGAGCTTCCTGTTGCCCTGGTGCTCTCAGTGCTAAGCAGCAATATGAAGCTGATCTGTTAGTGATGTTTTTTAATTATATCCTGTCCTGTATTTGTCTGTTTATTGCCAGTGACCTCAAGAACGTTTCTTCTGACATGCTGTCATATGAGTGAAATAACCTTAAGTAAAGCTTTAAACCCCAATCAAACAGACAAAACAAACACTCTGTTTTTAAGTAAGATATGCTCCCTCGCTTAGATCACGGTGTCTGAAGGAGAGTCATGCTGTCTTCAATCCACTTAAGGGCCCGCGGCCATGGCTTAGTGATTAGTGTGTCTTCCTACTAGTCCTACTTTGATGTACCCTCCACAGGTTTAGATCTGCCTGTCGACCATCAGTTATAGGAGTGATGAGGCTCCAGCAATCACTGGGGTGGTTTTTGCGGGGTACTCTCTCGGGTTTCCACCCTAATTAGGCAAGGAACAGAGTGAAAATCCACTTAAATTTCATTATTTTCCCAGCAAAACAAAAGTCTACACATTTTATGGTTCGGTTTGCAGAGATGTCTACTCGTACAGTTTGTCTGTAAAAAAATAAAGCAGTATGGACAATTTCCCATAATACGGATTTTGGCTTTTATTGAAATTCTATAATTAAAAACATAGATAAGTGAAACGTCTTTTGACAAACACCTGTACCTAATTTTTGGGTTTATATCTCTGTTTTGCATTTATTTAAAAAGGTGTTTTGTCGTGGGATAAAATATCCATGTGAAGCATTTGCAAAACAGAGGACATCATTTATGCTAGCCCTAAAATATCCCCTGCATTTAATTGTATCCAGTCTAGTGTGGTTCGTTCTTGAGAATTTTCTGAGCAAAATGATTGACAAAAATGGCACTGCCAAAAGACTGAGGCGTGAACATTTCAAGTGGTATTCAAATGTCCAAACAGTTGTCTGGGCTGTCTTGTCTGACAGAAAGTAGGCAAGAAAATGGATCTCCATATTGTGAACATAGTTGGAAATATATCTCTACTGTACTTTTTCTTCAGTTTGGTCAGGCATCTCTGGGTTTGTCAAGCTGTTAATGTTGTAGTTCATCATTATCAATTAATTAAGCACAACATTAAACAGCAATCAATAAATCTATCTAGGCCTCTGTTAGGCTGGGTGCCCTGCCTAGTGGGCGTCTGTTGGGCTCGATGCCCTGGCAAGTGCCTGAGTGGGTGTCTGTTGAACAGGGTGCCCTGCACAGTGGGCCTTTATCAACCAATCAACCTCCTATGTATTAAAGCTGGATGTGTGAATCCTCCGTAAATGAATCATTGATATATTGTATAAGAGTGATAGGTGGGTTGTATTACATCAATTAAAGGCACAAACTCCTGAGCTACTCCATGCCTATATTTACTTTCACTAGCTTTCGGCCATCATACTTACATCTTTCTCAACATACAGCTTTCCTTGTTTTTGATTTAATTACATGAATCATTGTTTGTTTTTGTCACAAAGATATTTAGTCCCTAATCAATCTCTATTAATCCAAATGTTTGCTAAAAATACATTTGGTGTTACTCAATGGCCAAATCTGTATTGTGCTAACTTTTTTTTACAAAAAGAAGAAATGTAATGCAATGAAAGGAGTTCAAGTTTAGGAAGCCATATCTAAGGGTTTTATGTAAAAGCAGTAAGGATTTTTTCAACAGGAAGATTTTGTTTGGATCAAAATATTTCAATAAACCTAGCAGCTAGAATTCAATTTACTCCATGTTACTTCAACTTTTCACTGGAGCTGTTTGTATAATTAAACTAAACACCCCTGTGATAATCCTAAAAGACACAGCTTCATGTGGAAGGATGGGGACGAAGCGTCTGTTTGCTCTGGTGCTTATAGAGCTTAAAGGGGCAACTTGAATCTGATCTGTTTGTGATGTCTTTGTCCTCTATTTGTCCTGTCTTGTCTTTGTTTGTTGCATGATGTAAGCCAGTTGGGTGTCTCAGTGTCTTTGAGACACCCAAGAAGCCATTTGAGACAGCCTGTTTCAGTCGAATTTAACATGGGAAAGATAGGGGAACAGTAAAATGAGACATTTCTGTAAAAATGGTGATTTGAGACACTCTCTTCTTGATTTCTGGTTAATACTATGGTTTGTTGCCAGTGGTATTGAGGTTGGTTTCCTTCACCCATTGGGCTGGCACGCTGTCAGGTTAGTGAAATAAACTTTAGTACAGCATATACCCCATATCACCTTCTCACACACAACTGTTCCCATTCTAGGACATGGTTAATCGGCGCATTAGCATGGATATGATGATGGAGGTGGCCGGTGCTCAAACATGTCGACAGTTTATTTTTCTCACTCCACAGGATATGAGGTATGTCTGACAATGTCGAATTTAACCCCATATCTTAACAAGGTCTCCTCACACTACACTCCTGCTTATTATACTCCAGAACATTGTATTATTGTATCGTATTATCACAAAGTAGGCACTGATTGGTGAAGTCAAAGTTTAAATGGACTGTTCGTATACTTTATGTCTGTACAATCATTTAGTTTGACGTGTCCAAGGTTATAACTAGCCATTTGTGGGATTACTTTGCAGCGCTTGTCATGTCGCATGGAAACGGTAAACAACAAAAACCTGAATGAGAGCCAGCAGGCTTGGTTCTGTGGCTAACCTGCTTAACCACTTATTCTCTTATTGATGGTTTCCCACCGTATTTAAGTAAGGCAGAAACCATCATCATATAAGTGAAAAAGCCTTGAGTACGACATTACACCCAAGTCCGTCAAACATATATGGTATGATGATAGACTGTCTGCTTCACACAAAGTATGATTAGAGTAAAATCTATTTTGTGATCTTTTCCTGCCATTGGGCTGTCGCACCATGATATCAGTGAAATCACTCTTAAGAACTATAAACAGCTGCAGATGAGCTTTAAATTTCGGTTATGTTACATTTTACATATGTGCTACATGTGAAAGTATTGAGGCATCTAAACAAAGAAAATCTCATTTGCTGAGAAAACCTAATGATTGCTCCCTGAAAAATTAGCTATCTTCTTCCCAGACATAATTTGTAAGCCTTTTAAATAGATTCCAAAGTTGTAATTCTATGGACAAAATTCTGTGTGATTTAGGGTACCCATGTTCAGTTGAGAGACATTGGGCTGATATACCTTAATGTGTAGTTTCAGAGATTTTTGTATTTATTCCTCCATTTGTGTAGTCCTCTGGCTACGGGCAGTTTGTTTGAAGAGTAGCAATGCTGTCTTTACTAAGTTTAGCACTGGAGGAAAAATGAACTTCCCATCATTATGGAAATGCTTCACATCTTGGTTGTGTTTAATAGTGTCAATTATTGTTGGAATACACCGCTGTCATATAAGTGAAATATCCTTAAGCACGGCGTAAAAACACCAATCAATCAATCAATCCATTTGTGTAAACCTTGAGGTCTGGCTTTACCCCTTGGTTGATTTTCAGTATATATGTATATTTTTTTGGAAAGCTTAAATACACAGGATTACATATTTGAAAATGTGGTGAAATCCAATTATTATTTCTAAAAATATTGCAAAATTAGTAAATGTCAACAAAAAAAAATGCATTTTTCATGGTTTATTTCTCTAAGTGCAAAAATGATAAGACTCAATAAATTAGTTGACATAGTAGAATAGTCCCTGAACTAGTAAATGGTTCCTCATATTATAAAAATGTAAAATACAACTTTCAGAAAATATATTTCTAAAAAATGAGTAGCAATGCGGTCTTTACTTAGGTTGTGCTAGTGTCAATTAGTGTTGGAATACACCGAAGTCACATAAGTGAAATACCTTAAGCACGGCGTAAAACACCAATCAATCAATCTCAGAGGTAAGGTGTACCGTAACACAAAGCTGATCTGTTTATATCTGATAGTTTGTTGATGTATAGCATCCTGTTCTGTCTCGTTTGTTACTAGTGTTGTTGTGGGTGACTTTCTTCACATATTCAGTATTGGACTGGCACACAGTGATGTCAGTGAAGTAACCTTAAGTAAGACGTTAACAGCAATCAAACTAACAAACTAATTTTGGTTATTTTGTTATCCAGTCAGTTGAGCACGACAAAGAACCTGAGAATTTATCGGATGACTGACCCAGACAGATCAGAGGACTCCAGTGTGCCAGCTTCACAGGATGACTCCATGGCTGACTGATAACCTTGATGAGCCACCCACATGATGTGATACATTGTACATTAGAGGTTTATTCTGTAACCAACTCCCCTAGTCCATGTTTATCCCCATCGACAGAGAAAGACCGACCAAATAGGTTATCTTGAAATATGCATAATTTTTTTTTTTTTTCTGAAAGGACTGAAGTATCAAATGTAGGCTTACATTTTCAGGTTATTTGTGGGATGTTCTCTAAGCTCAACATTGATAGAAATATTACCGGAAGTCCATTAACTAGAAGTGTGCACCAGTAGCAAGTATGGCATTGCGTCAAAAAAAAATCCTATTCAACTTCTTGCTGTCCCCATATTCTCAGGGATGGTAATTTCAGAATTGAATCGGCCACTTTCTTGCGAAGTCCATTTGACCTGGCTCTACCTTGCAAAAAGATATGGCGTGTGTAATCTTGGGAGTTCTCTGTGACAAAATAGCCAGTGGTGGTGTACTGTCGGGATAGTTTCAATGAAAACCCAGACTTACTCAAATTATTTTATTGTGTATGTTCAAAGTGTTCTTATAAAAACTGACAATAAAAATAACTTGTTTTAGCGGCATTTAGAAGCTGGGATGATAACATAATAAGTAAGACTTTATGGATTTTCAACTTCTG
>JAQQZZ010153493.1:0-12446 GCA_030265115.1 Mopalia vespertina | reverse complement strand
ACTTTATAGCACTGGAGGAAAATTAACTTTCCAGCAATATGGAAACGCTAAACATTTAGGATTTGCTAGTGGCAATAATAATATTATTGGAATACACCGCCATAATATAAATGAAATACCCTTAAACATGGCGTAAATCACCAATCAATCAATCAGTCGAGCAAATAAGTCCCCCCTAAAGACTGATGTAAAAAAAATGTATAGTGTGAAGAGTTGAGAAATATAGAATGGACATCACTGTGGGAGTGATGTTAATTTTCAGAAATGTACTGTATATTAATTGAACCTCAATGAAATAAATTTTGTGTTATTTACAATGTGTGAACATGTAGAACGTTGGGTTGATTTTTATTTTTTTAATTTGGGGGGGGGGGGAGATTGACCAGATGTGCATTAAACTCATAAAAGTATGGTTTAAAGAATACATTTCAGGCATAAGTTGTTTGTTTCATGAGAAATGAACAATATTAATACATTAATACTAGGATTGATTCGGCTCTAACTAGAAAATGAAAAATCTCAAAGCACTGAGAAAATTAATTGGACACCCAGTTACTTAAAAAATGACAATTTTGGACACAATACTTTTAGATTTCTGGCTAAGCCCATGCACCCACTTGAATTTTTGGAGACTTTACTGTTCTGTGTTCAGTTATTATAACAGGTTGTCTCAATAGGCTATCTGGTCACTTGACATCTGAATGGGTCTGCTTTGGTAAACAAACTGTCCATGGCTTTAAAGACAGACTGCCTGGACAATACAGACGTTAGCTACCTTAGTGGCATTAAGATGTACACTGCATCAGCATGCTACCTGCATTTTAATTTCTTCAACATCTACAGTTGTACTACGTGGTGTATTTTGTAGTGAAGGTATGTTCTAGGTAAATTACTCGTAACAGGTGGGGGTGTTTCACCTGTGAAATCAATTAACTGATCCTAAATGAAATTTAATTTCATTGTATTTTGACTACTTTGTGGTGGAGTGAAGAATTGAGCCATAGTATGGGAATTTAATGTTCAAGCTGTGTATACGGTGCTCAGTGTTCATTGTTGGAGTTAATTTAGCTGTCAAAATTTGTATACCTGTATTAAAAGAAGAAAAGAATACTGTTGTTACAGTAAATGAATTCTCTTTTTTGAGCAACTAAACTCCAGCAAAATTTATTTGTACTGCCATTCCTGATGAACTGCCATTAACCTGGAGATCAAAATTTTACTTCATGTACAGTACATTTACATGTATGCTATGAAGAATATTTTGTATTTTTGTTGTACAATTTGCGGTTGGACTGTGTTACCACCAGTAGCTGTTTGGACTTTGTTATAAACAGTGAAATACATGCAGATGATTTTGTGATAGCTCCACCTGTTCGTTAGGCCCAAATTGAATGCAGTTTACCTGGAAGATTTGGTGAATGTTTTGTGTACCTGGAATAATGTGTACCTACCTGGAGGTCCTGTGTAATTATTGTATATAGTGTAGTTTACAGTATCAGACTACTGATCCTCCTTTGATGTACGGCGTACATGTAATTACAGGATCAAGCTCCATTGTCAACCTCAGGTGTATAAGGGAATCACTCAAGGTAGCTCTGGCAAGCTCTCGTTTAATTTTTTTAGGTGTTTTCCACTATACATGAATATAAATAAAGCAAATTTTTCTCTCTTCATTTACTCAAAATATATAAATAGCTAGGACAATGAGAAATTGACAATCTGTCACAATAAAACCAGTCTTTTTATTGCGTCTTCGACTTGGGATTATCCTGTCTTGTCATTGTTTGCTGCCACTGAGGTTGTGAGGGGTTTTCACCCATTGTTCTGGCACACCGTCAGATGAGGTGAAATAACCTTTAGTGAGTCATAAATCCCCAATCAATCAATCAATTCAGTCTTTAAACTATCTACTCGGAACCCTCTGTCTGAGGACAGTTTGTGTTCAGCTTTAATAGCTGTACTGTCTTTATCCTGTTGCTCTCAGAACTATTAAAGTGGAAAAGACAGTTGATCTGTTTGATGTCTTTGTATTGCTTCCTGTGATTGTCCTGTTTTGTAATCCTGTAATCTTTTCTGCCATAACCTTAAAATTGGTCCTCTAAAATTTTGTGAGATAACCTAATATTTGCATTTGTCGCTGTTTTGCTGATTTTTTAAATACATAAATGTTCATAGATCTATGAAAAATAAAGCAAAATTGCTTTATAACACAAACTTCATCGATGAGCGGATAGACAAAATTTGTCAAAATCAGTTCCAAAATGCAAATTTAGACGAACACTGCAAACAATTTGGGAAACCTATATATCGGTCCTCCTAAAATAAGTTTGCATAACCATGGGAAGACCCTGTTCGGTCCGTTCTCCCCAACAACACAGGGCTGGATAATGCCTCCTTAAAAGCATTAAACTGTTACATGTACTAAAAATTTGTGTGTTCAAATGAGCAGAAAATTTATTTGAGATAGCGGTGGACCAAATCTAGAGGTCAGAGTTAGGATTGTTCCAACAGGAGTTGACCTTCTATGTGTACTACTGATAACAAACATTGTTTTCTCATTTGTATTTTGGTCAGAGTTAGCTTCAGTTGATAAACTTTTCAAATTAAGTCCAACTCAGTCCTGGTATTTTATATACTTGCTCGGAATATGAGCTACTATTCAAGTGACATAAATGCCACAGTAGTAACCTACTTATAAACAGTATACCAGTGGGCTGTTTTGTTGACTGTTGACCTTCAAATTGTGCCGCCTGTCTTCATTTGTATTTTGGTCAGTTAGCAGTAGTTTGTAAACTTTCAAAATACATGAAGTAAGTCTGTGGTGTTGATGTTTACAAACAAATACATACATCATGTGTGTGTTACATGTATGTGTTAGCTTTATGTACATTTAGCCTTTTTTTTTTTAAGATAGCCATGACTGATGCATTATCATTGTCTCTATGTGCTGTAGTTATTTACACAACATAATCAGCTGATTCGTATTTTGAGGGCACTGTACAATTGTTTAACTCTGATTTTTTTTCGTTTTGTTTTTTTTCAGACTGGTCACTGGCTGTTCCTCAGAAGATAATACAAGTAAACCTGGCTTATGTTGTCAGCTGTGTGTAGGGCAGTTTTACTGTTAAGAGTTCGGGAAATTGAATCGAGGCTGAGGAGCTATTGTTTATTTACTGGATTACTGTACTGTTGAGACTTTAATGGAACACACTTGTCTATGTGCTTTGCAGGTTTTTCTGCGTACAGCCTGTTTGTTTGACAAGGTCTAACTGACCGAACATGTGAGTGAAAAACAGGCGTTTTTCCTCTACATGTACCTGGCCAGTGCTAACTTGAATGAGAAAATCGCGGCTGACCAACGTCTTAACACCTGGCAATCCGGCATGTCTCTGCTGGAGGCTGTCAAGGTGAAATTAGTTGAATAAGCTCAAGTGTTGTCGTTGTTCACAGTTAAATAAGGTGATGACAACTGTCACTATACAGACACACAACATGGCTACCAAGGGTAACAATGCTGAAGATAGTGATTTTGAAGAAGATGAATTTGGACAAAAAATTAAAGAAAGAGCAGGTTTGTGGTCTATTTTGTTTTTGTTCCTTTACTTTTTTAAAAAAAATCTGTTTTCTGTTTATACATTTGAGTATTTAATTCATATCAGAATGCATACAAAAGTAGATACATGTACATGTATAAGCCGACATTTGTCTGGTTAGAAATGTTTGTCAACATACATTTATTTACATGATGCACTCTTCTAAAATTAATACTTGTCTTATAAATGATCATCTGTTCTAAACTTTGCTTTAGAGCCGCTGTCCCAGAGGGTACATGAATCGATACATCATAAATATATACTTTTAAATGCATGTATATATATGTACAGTGTGCCAGTGTGATTGCTTTTAGAGATATATATATGTACCTGTATATAATATAACCCTGACTTTTACCAATGTCTGATGCCTTTTGTTGGGTTTAAGAGAGCAAACTACGACGACTGAATGCAGTATTTCATGCACACTAGCACACTCACCCCACAGGAAATTTCTCAAGATTGGGGAGCAGATTTTTCATGAACTACAGTTGCTTAATTCAACTGTCAAAGCTTAACTTCAATTTCATTAAAAAAATGCATTGGTTCAGCGAAAGAAATTAAGTAAATCAAGGAAGTACATGTATCATTTAATTTGTTTACATGAACCTATAAATGAACATACATGTATGTGACCTGCTCCAGCAAATACGGACTACACGTAAGTCACAAATCTTGTTTCAAGTATTGAGCTGAAGGCAAAAATGGCATACCAGGTCAATATTGAGATTTTAGTGAATATAAACTGAAGCAACTGTGGAAAGTTCGATGTAATTTAAGGTTACATGTAGGTTGCTATGGACTTTGAATATTTTTTTTTCCAAAACAATTATCGAACTTTGAAGCCATTTTTTTCAAAAATTTTATCCAGTACAAAGGCTGTCCTTGTTGTTCTTAAATAGCTATAACTTGGTAAGCTTTAGAGATATTATAGCCTATTATATATCATTTTAAAGGTAACTCAAAGCTCTTTTCAAATATACCAATAAGTGCGACTTAATCCGTATTTTGCTGGAGCGTGTCATGGATGACAGAGTAAGAATTGGGCCACACAATATGTTAATGTGTTTGATAACTTTTTAAACCTTGTGTTGGGCCCAGCAGTGTAGAAAGCCTTCTCTTGCACAGATGCTACATGTATATATATAAGAGACAAACGGCAATGATAAGCTAATCTTTAGATGTTTATCCCTGTTAATTTGTTGAAGTTGTCTTATTATAGTCTTCCAGTACTTGCCTTGTACATGTACTTGTTTGTTGCAAGTCAATTGGTGTGAGTTTTTTTTCACCCAATGCCCTGGTATATCGCCATACAAGCGAAATAACCTTAAATATGGCATGAAACACCAGTCAAACCTCTGTATTTCTTCAGTTCAGTTTTATGCTGTGTCATTGTGTATGAACATGTTTATAATATAATTATATAATTGTACATTCTGTAACATACGTCCTTCCTCACCACTGTCATCAGTTACTACATGTGACACTTACACTGTAATCCATAGAATTTAAATTGCACATATTTGTCTGGCTTTAAAGTTTTAAAAGATACATTTCTCCACAGCAATATAAAGACACCAGATTTACACAAATATGTATCCTTTTATTTTAAACGCTTCAAGTTATTTAAAATATTTAGATTTTTTGCACCCAAACATTTTGTAAAAGCATGATATAATATTCTTGAAAAAATATGATCATTTTGCAATAATTCTTTTTGTAACACTGGCTGTACAATACTCCCTGCTGCAAACAATATTCAATAACTTGGTTTATTTTAATGAGTGCAGATAGATTAATAAGATTTAATCATTTCATTGCAGAACAGCCATCTGGCTTTATAGGACTTCATATAAGTCACCGCCTGTCGACCCTCAGGTATATGAGTGAGTCACAAAATGTGGCTACGGCAATCGCGGGGGTGGTTTTTACAAGGTTTCCGTAATATGTGTATGTGGGCTGTATGCCAGCAACCAGAGGAAGGACCTGCCCCGGTTTCTGTGTTAATTTATTACCCAGTTTTGCTCCCACAATAATGCTGGTCTATGATCTGTAATTGGTATTAAATCCAGTTGATCTAACAAACATTGAATACATCAGATAATTTATAAATAAACTACTTCTTCTCCTTCGATGTCCCCAAATGGACCTCGGGTATATGATGGAGTTGTATGATGTGACTACGCATATCATCATACATGGGAGTGGTTTTTGCAAGATTTCTTCTCCGTTTTCTAAAAAGTCTGTCATATAAGTGAAATACTTTTGAGAATGACGATTGACAACCGGTTAATCCCCCATCAAACTTGCTAACTGACAAACTGAAACAGAGTGTGACTCTCATATTACATATTTGTTAAGTTTTAGTTTTATTGTTTGTCTGACTAATACTCAGAGTATTGGCTGTTAAACACCAATTGACCAATCACAGACTGTAAAGTTAGCCACACACTTTAGATCTGAGGGATGTCACGTGTGTTAAACCCCATAATGGATGTAAACAATATGGACTTAAGATATCTAAATAGTATTCATGAGAAGTTTGGACAATCATGAATGTACCATTATCATGATAGAAATATTTAAAATGCTTGGCTTGCAGATAGTCCCTCGGATATTCAGTTGATTTCAAGTCTGGCCACAGCACTTGATCCAAAAAGGTCGACAAGCGTTGGGTAAAATGGCGTAATACCGGTTAAGGCAGCATCTGATTGTTAAAAAAAATATTTGATTGATGGCTGGCGATCAGTTGATTAATAAATGATGTCCATTCTTAGTGGCTGGTTTCTGGTGGGAGCCTCGGTGTAGAGCACACATACCTGTAAATTATGTCTACAACCATGATTATATAAATGCATTGTCTTGTACATGTATACATGTAGCTTGTCATTAACTATAAACATGGATTTGGTTTCTTCCTGATTGTTGATGAATAAACTGAAGAGTCCATTGTAAATTGAAAGACAAAAGGCAGTGCAACATCAAGATTCCTAAACTTCCAACTGTTCATCTTTTCTTGATTGATTTGTAATATTAAACAGCAGATTACAACTAGGTACATGTAGCTGGTAGTCCATCTAGCATGTCTACAGAGGTCAACAATTGAATCCTTTCAGTCTGCTCATACACATATATGTATTCTTTGAGATGTATAGACCTGCATGTACAGTACACATTGCATTATCAAGACTACTTAGAGAAGTTTTCAAAACTTTAATGGCAAACATTTCTATTGTTTATATCTAAACATTAAATACAGAGGTACAATATGACATGCAGCTGGACATTTTTCAAAACTAATTGACTGATCTACCATAATTTTTTTTCCACATATTTGATATTTAAGGTGAGCAGTTGGCATGTGGCTTTCTGTTGCCCTTAGGCTTAGTGCTCTAGGGACAATACAGAGCACTGGTGATTGAGGTTGTAAGATATTTCTGCACCCATTGCAGGGCATTATAATAGCCAGAAATGCTTCACTTTTTAAGTGACCGGGTGTCCAATTTTAATAGTATCCCTATCTCCTGCATGTTAAAGTTTCTTAAAACAGGGTGTCCAAATGAGACAATTCTTCATTCCGGGTGTCTAAAGGACTGGTGGACACCCCTCTACCTATAAAGCCCTTGACCCATTGGCAGTGAAATAACCTTAGTACAGTCTACATTTACATGTCTGCAGGCAATAATGCTGTGATATCAAATTGAGTAAGCTTTAAAATAACATACACTGAACACAGTCCAAATGTAGAGCAAATATTCTATGAATTAAAGCTGCAGCTGTTCATTTGGTCGGAAAAAATGTGACAGAACGTTTTTTATTGATGTCAGTTGTTAAAAACATGTGTAAAATATTTCATAAAAATCCTCTGGGACATAACTTTATGAAGGTTTTTATGGGTTTTGGTCTGTTTTTCGTTAACTTACAAATAAGTTCTCTCCAAATATTTTTATTCTGGTATTTGTTCAGACTGTAGAAATGTGTTTTATGACAAGCTGGCAGGTTGCATAGTGTCAAGCCAGTTGTATGTAAGATTTCTGTGCGTGATATATTAAATATTACACCGTCAACTGGTTTCAAGGTATAAGCTTATAAATTATATGTTTAAATAGCATATATCCTCACTGGTCACTGGTGGTTTAATTAGAGCTTCTCTGAGCCACTTTGCCTGTTAGCAATGTTAAGAGGGTGGTTTCGTTCACTCATTGGGCCGACACGCTGTCATGTGCGTGAAATAACCTTAAATACAGCGTCAAAGTCAAACATTGACTAACAAATTGTTACCCACAGGGTCTATACATTCTTTGAAAGATTATATTTTTTATGAAGAGAAAGAAACTTTTACTTGCGTTGTGATTCAAATTCCATTCAATGTAATACATTAAATAGCCTTCCAGGAAGGGCTATAAAATGTGTCACCTGAATAATGACCAGTGATTTCCCAGGATCAAAGTCTGTTAAAAATAAACTGAAATGTAGAGACTTTTCCAGGATATCTATAAATAAACTGATCAAATTTACGGCTTTCAACTGACAAAGTTATACCGATGAAGTGATGATTCGACCTTGTACATCATGTATGGAGTCAGATTCTTAGAATTCAAATTTAACTGTCCTCAAATTCATTTTTGAATTCAATTGGACTGTCTGAGTGTCATATCTATGTTTATGTTTTACCAAGTCATCCTGTATATCAGTGCTATATAATATAAGCTTAGAGTAAAGGCTGTAGAGTTTGGGAATATATTTACAAGTGGCATTTAAGCCACAGGAAGTCATTAGTGAGTTATTGACCTCAATGATATTATGTTGCCTAACACTGACCCCTGACATTACCAAATAAATACAAAACATACTCTACATATAGTCAGGGAATATTTGCTGAGTTTATCCACACAGAAAGCAAGTTTATTGTACAGTATATATACAGAATTGAGGACCAAACATGGGTTGGGTGTATTTCTGCTTCTTTTGATGTATATTCTGATCCAATATTAACATACATGTGTACATGTATGTAAAAAGGTTGCAAAATTTTCTTTCTTACATTTTCTAAGCGCGGGTGGTTGGAGGGAGCTTCATGTTGCCCTGGTGCTATCAGAGCTAAAGGGGAACAGGAAGCCGATCTGTGTGTGGTGTCTGTATTGCGTCCTTTTATTATCATGTATTTGTCCCGTCTTGTCTTTGTTTGTTGCCAGTGGTGTCGAAGGTGATTTCCTTCACCCATTGGGGTGATAGGTGAAATGATAAGTGAAATACCCTTGAGTACGATGTAAAACCACAAACAAACATTTTCTAAGCTTACATCAAAAATATATATAGAGACAGGCAAGATTTTCTTTCCATACAGTTAAACTATATAAAGTAATAGGCTTATAAAGCTTAATCATTCAATGTACAATTTATATACAATTTACATGTATGTGTTGAAAAAGGTTGCAAAATTTTCTTTCTCTAAGATTACAGTATAATATATACATGTACACAGGCAAAATAATTTTTCTCTACAGTTAAACTATGTAAAGAAAAACTTAATCATTAAATGTAATATGTGTATTTATTTTTAATGTTGAGCAAGAAAATTTTGCTTACCTCCACCAGGATTTGAACTACAAAGCCAGCCCTCTAAACATACTGAGCTACATGTACACCATCTTCTCTGGCCAAGAGTTTTATTCTGAGCTACTCTACATAACAACCCTTGGCCGATTAATCACATATAAATAGAATTATAGCTACGCCCCCTGGGTGGATAAAATTACCTGATTTCGAGTTAAAGCGCTGATAACAGATGTTGAATGTTATACTCTAGTTTCGATAATTTGATTAACTTTGTAAAGCACTATTGTATACCTTGAACATATTCCTTTTTTCAACAACACTTTTCATTATTGACTATGGCTGTCATTTTTACTAGCAGAGTCCTCTTGTACCACAACATCTGATTGGCTGCATAGAAGTACCCACGTATCCAATCAATCGCTTGGAAGCCGAGTCTGATTATATGCGAATAATCCGTCATGAGTTGTAATGCTGAGTAGCTTGGAATAAAACTCTTGGCTAGTGAAGATGCATGTAGACAGGCTCACTGCAGAACACCCACACACAAATGTACATTTACATTTCTAAAGAGTATTGTTAATCACACTGGCACCTGGATATCGATGAATTAAGACTGATGAGTCTAGGGTGGTAACCCGCCACCGTGGCTTAGCAGTTAGCATGGCTGCTTACTAATCATTCTTATGTGTAGTGTACTGTCCACGGGTTTGGTTCCTTAAATCGACAATCTGGTATATGAGTGAGTCGCACGATGTGGCTCGGGTAATAGCAGAGGTTTTTAGGAGGTTTCCTCACGGTTTTCCACCGTATTTAAGCAAGGAACAGTGTAAAATGGAGAATCTGTCATAATATAAGTGAAATACCCTTAAGTAGGACACTAAAGTAAATCCCAAAGAAACAAACGAACTTTACACAGAATTGAATGCTGTGTTAATGAAGATGAACCTGCAGAACAACCGTTTCAAAATTTCTATCAGACAACAGAGTAATGACAGTGGAATGGATTTTAAGTTGATTTACAAATGACAAACACTTGTCAAATAACATTACATTGTCAGTTGTTTGGCCGTATAATACAGATCAAAGTAGTATGGGAACAGATTTGGGGGTTTAATTAGGCTGGTATTGTGTATAGAGTATAGTATAAGTATGCTGTATAATTACTGTTTCGTCTGAATAATGACTAGAGCTCCCCTTTAGTGGAATTTACTGTAACTGGCTGTGTTTTTAAATATAGACTTATATGTGTATTTAAGCTTAAGTGCAATTTAACTCAAAGGACCAGAAAATAAGTTTCATCTGAGAGATAAAAATATGCGGGGGGTGGGGGGGGGGGTAAATGGGTTGGAAATGAGCCAGCATTGCTATCTAGGGAAAAAAATTTCTTTAACATCCATAATCAAATGAATATAAGTAAAACGAAATGTTGCTATTTATATATTTTGCATGCATGTTATGTGTGCCGTAAAGGACATAATTCAACAGGGCCCTCTGGCTAATGGCAGTTTGCCTTTACTTACATGTAGCACTGGAGGAAAATTAACTTTCCAACATTATGAAAACACTTCACATCTTCGTGAACTTGTGCCAGTGTCAATTATTGTTGGAATACATCGCCATCATATACATGTAAGAGAAATACCCTTAAGCTTGGCGTTAAACACCAATCATTAATCAATCAATCAATCATAAGTCAACCGGCAAGCTTATAACCTGGTGAAACAAGACTGGAGTATCGGGGATATTTAAAAAAAAACATGGGATGCCTGGTTTTTGTATGAAAAGTTTAATACTAACATCTACTTACATCAATTTTGAATATATTTTTGTGCAAATATTTCCCATTTAGAATCTTTAAGGTAACAAGTTATTTTATTGTGTTTATATGCCACATCACAGCCCTCTTCCATTAACCTGTCCACATTGAAGGACAACAGGTCCATAAGTGCTAATTAAATTGCCAGTCAAGGGATTGGTCACAATTGTTTTATCTGTGTTGATGAATTAAATTCCTCTCATGCATCAGGGATAACTTTTACCCTGTTTCTGTTTGTGTCCATCATTCTCTGACTCTAACACACAGTCCCTGGACAAAACTTGACAAGATTAACAATTAATTTATACAATACAGGTATTAATTATACATGCATGTACGTATGATCCTCTTGAAAATTGCTGGGGTGCGTTTCACAAACGTTAATACCATGATGATTGACGACCAATATGTCGATGACATAATGTTACATTGATGGTTACATTCACTGTGAGCTCAGCTTTAAGTCGCTTTCTGAAAATATCCCAGGACCTATGCCTCAAGAATTTGCGTATTCCTCCATACAAATAGATCCCCTTGCTGCTAAATGGCAACATGTTTAATGTTGCGTGTCCTGTGCACCCCACCGAAAATCATGCAATCATAGTTCAAGTGCAATCCCATATCTTTGGGAGATATTTTAAAAATAATGAATGGTCCTTAGGATTTGCAGAAATTTGAACTTTGACCTTTTATCCAGGAGTGGTCATTGACTAGCTGGTCTCATGTCTTCAATTTGAACTCTTTACAGATCATAATAAACCAGGCCTCTCAATGAAAGGAGAGTGATCGCTCACACTCACCTTGTCCTCACCTGAGTGATGGATCACTTGCTATATTTTATTCATTGAGAGCCCTGATAAACAAATTTACATATTTGCAATCCTGACTATTCAAGCTTTCAAAAAGTGTGTACATAAAGTTGAAGTGCATGTAACATGTGTAATGTTACATATGTTGAGACAACTTCCTTGTCAACATATGTTTAAAATCCATCAGAGAGTCGAGCCAGACCGTAAAGGCATATAATATCACAGGCAAATAAAATGAAACATGGGTTGAAATAATGGGGTTGTCTGGCCGAATGCTATCAGTCTTTTGGATTGACTCTTAAAAATTCTTTAAAGTATCATTGGTACAACATTGTTAACAATGTCTTCTGGCTTAACTATCCATCATCATATCAGGCCTGTTCTGTAATCTTTTCCGGCATAACCTCAAAATCAGTCCTCTAAAATTTTGTGAGGCAACCTAACATTTGCATTTCCCCCTGGTTTGCTGATTTTTTAAATACATAAATGTGCTTTGGTGAATAATAAAGCAAAATTGCTTTTAAACCCAAACTTCATTGATTATCGGATGAAAAAATTTGTCAAAACCAGTAGCAAAATGCAAATTTAGACTAAGACTGCAAACAATTTAGGAAACCTATAAATAGGTCCTCCTAAATTAAGTTTGCATAACCATGGGGAAACCCCGTT
>JAQQZZ010153482.1:0-12446 GCA_030265115.1 Mopalia vespertina | reverse complement strand
TGTATTTTTGTCCGTCGTCATATAAGTGAAATACCCTTGAGTACGACGTTAAACACCAATCAAACAAACAAACAAATGAATACACAGCTCCAAATTGTCCCCAAGGCCATGCTCAACAAGATTGCAGAATTGATTACAGAATTTGATAACTTTAAATGCCTTTTGGCCATGTCTTAGTGGTTAGTTTGTCCATCTACTAATCCTACAATGTACCGTTCACGGGTTCAAATCCACCTGTCGACCATCAGGTATATGGGTGAGTCACACGATGTTGCTCCCACAATCATCGGGGTTGTTTTTACGAGGTTTCCTTTCCGGTTTCCACTGTATTTGAACTGGGAACAGTATGAAGTGGACAATCTGTCATCATACATGTACATGTATAAGTGAAATACCCTTGAGTAGGATGATCAATCAATTAATGCCTTTGTTTTTTGCATACCATGTTAAATTCAATTTTGAAAATTAGAGTTTCAGTGTTGTTCAAACCTTTTATGAGTGACCTACAATATGGCCTCAAACCTGCTGATAAAACCAGCATACAACAATTTTATCTCTTTGGTAGAAGAGTTCCACAAGTTTGTGATAAAGAGGCTGTGATTTTGAACACAATTTTACAGCTGACAAAGTTTTTGCCACTTTCCATTATTGTTTAGTTCTTTCAAAACATAAAAAAAATTACTAGATCTGTCATAAAACTCTTGCACAAATAATGTGTCATATTGTTCAATTTTGTTTGAAGATGTATCAAGCTGGTCTTTAAAATGTATTTTATAATATTTGACCGTATTGTTCTGTTTGGGGAAATTAAAAAATTTGGCTAATCAAAAGATTTAATAGAAGTAGCTAAATATAACTCACATGTATTTTTTGCTGCAAGGCTGCAGTACAGTGATGTTCAAACTAATCATACATGAATGTTAGCAGAATCATTTTGCCATCAATCACGCATGATGCTTGGAAATTACTCCTATCTTACAACAATCCTGGCAGATGTTTGCAGGGCCATTTTCAAATATATCTCTAAGAATATGTACTCTGTGCTATATGTTCATTTGTAAACGAAGATAGTAAAGGGCATCTTTTTAATCCATGTGCAACATTACAAGAAAACTAATCCTCTGTCAACCCTGGGCTAGGTCTTGGTTCAATCGTAAGCTTGTCAGCTGCCCATGCCCATCAATGCAACGCTCTTACGATCCAGTCCCTCTGTCAACCCTGGGCGTAGGTCTTGGTTCAGTGGTAAGCTTGTCAGCTCACTGATACCCCATCAATGCAACATTCTTACGGTCCAGTCCCTCTGTCATCCCTGGGCCTAGGTCTCGGTTCAGTGGTAAGCATGTCGGCTTACTGATACCCCATCAATGCAACGCTCTTACGATCCAGTCCCTCTGTCAACCCTGGGCGTAGGTCTTGGTTCAGTGGTAAGCATGTCAGCTTACTGATACCCCATCAATGCAACGTTCTTATGGTCCAGTCCCTCTGTCAACCCTGGGTCTAGGTCTTGGTTCAGTGGTAAGATTGTCAGCTTACTGATACCCCATCAATGCAACGTTCTTACGGTCCAGTCCCTCCCAGGTATATGAGGGAGTCCCGCGATGTGACTCTGCAATAAAAGGGGTGTTTTTTTTATAAGGCTTTGTTTTGGTATTCTACCATATTTAAGTAGGGCAGAGTAATAAGTGGACCATTATGTAAGTGAAACAGGGCATGTAAGTCTTCTCTTCTACTCGGGTACCTCATTCAAACTTTGTCACTATGTTTTGAATACCAATCTATCAGAGCCATATTTTGTGTTGCTGTAGGGTCGGAAGGGAGAATTGAAATCTTTTTCAACTATCCATTTATGGTGAAAGTGGAGTGAATTATGTGTATCACAGATCACGTGACTTGCATGCCCTATACCCTGCAGTACAACGTCAAATCCGACTCCAACAAATCTGACGATCCTAGTGCCATGATGAAGCCAGTATTATGACTGGAGGGTCCAATCATGGTCAGGCTAACATATGTGTAGGCTTTATAGGTAGAACATGGCTGTTCTAACACTACTGATTATTACAACATATTGTTTAATCGGATCAGTGGGTATTTCTATTAATATATAAACATTTGAGCCATGAGGTGGCTTTATAAGTGTACACATTTCTATCCACAGAGCAGTGATTTGCATGACTGAAGAGGTAACAATAGGTGTTTCAGACATCTTATCTTTTTTATAACTTAAGCAATTAAAATAACTGGACATTCTTCCTTGTGATAAAAAAAAAATCATGTAGATGTTAGTTTTGTAACTTGAGGCTTGTTAATATGCTTTTCTGTAGTTGCTTTAATTTATCGACAGGCTGGTTAAAAGTTTTATTGAATTATTAGATCTTAGTAATAGTATATTCTCAAATTTGTGTTTTGTTTGGTTATTATTGTACCTATATTATAGTCCCAACATGTTATCACTTGAGCTGTATCAAAAAAATATTTAACTTTGAAGAAAGGTTGCATTGTTTTTAAGCCAAAAAATTCTTTGTTGCAAAATATTTTGTCAATAACTGAGTAAAATTGTATCTTTTTCAAAGATATGTTACATGATAGGTCCATACTAGGACTTTAAGTCCCTTCTTTTTGAGTAAAGTTGGATAACTGTTTTCTTTCTCTTTTCTTTAATTTCCCTCTGGCCAAAATGTATTTTTTATAATATTTGCTGATTAAAATACTTAAAGTATTTGATATGTTGACAAGTCAGTCAGCAACTGTTTATTTTATTTTAAATAAAAAGTTCAAATTTCCAATGACTGATATTAAGTTGTTTTGTTTTTTTTGTTAAAAAATATATTAGAAATAAACGTCACCCAAGACTTGCATTTTGTGGTGTGAGCTGCATGTTGCCCTGGTGCTCTTGGAATCTTCACAGGATATATTGCCCCCTAAAAAGAAAGTTGGTTAAAAGTTTCTTGAAATTGTGGTGGCTGGTATATGGCTATATCCGTGGGTTTGTCTGCTTGACCTGTTCCTCTCCCTTCTAACTGAATATAGTAGAACAAGATCGCTGTAAGATATACCAAGTTTCCGTGGCAGTTTGCCATGAGTCTTTTTTAATGATAATCTTGTATTGTGTATTGTAACATTACACAGTGTGTCTATCAAACCAAGAAAATACGGATGTATTAAGATTTTTGGGTATCCGACCTGGCAAAACATTAGTCTCCTAAACAAGACTATAAAACATACAAAATAAAATACAGACTGGAATATATGGAGAATCTGTTTCGCCAGCTTTTATTATAAATTTATTACAAATATGACTGTGACATTGTCTAATGGATGTAATAACTTATTTCACCTGAACTATATTTTCTTGCTGTGTGCACAAATATCCTGCATAACAAGATTTTAGAGATCAACACAAAATTGCACCATAATGTCCTGTCTATACAATTCAGATCTAAAATCCAGCATAAATGAAATATGACCAAGATGTCGGTAACATACATGTACCGATCCAAATTATCAACAGTGTTTTGCTTAAACTGTCACTGAACATTAAAAAACGAATCTAAATGTCCTTCAAAGCTGAGGCACTAAAATGGGTACTTTTGTAAAGATCCGACCACATTATAGCTGACCCATGTGACGAGAACACAATATATTTTAGATAAGCAAGGCTGTTTCTCTACATTGCACATCCTACAATCTTCACACAACAGTTCAACAGCAACCACTAACTACTTTATGTCTAATAAATTCCAATGTACAGTTAAGAGTATAAAACGATAATTAAAGCTAGTGTAATTAGATATACCTCATGGCCTTGTTATAAAGAATCATTTAAAAATTTGAAAGACTAACACAGACCTAAAGCATCCCACTTTAAGACTGACTTTTGCACCATGTAATAGTTTTGTCATAAAACATTAACCAAAGTTATTCACTCAAACCCTGCATAACAAATTTGTGTCCAGGACTCTTTAACAAAACATGCTGTTGAGATTTAAGTGGATAGCCATTGATGAGGGTAACATGTAGAATATAATACATGTAGTTACATGTATCAATAATGCCCTTAACAAGAGTTAGTACCCATAATATATTAATATCTACTCATCCTATTTCTGGGGGTTGTTCTCCTCTAAATGTAATGGAAGTTTATCATACAATATTTCTTTGGCATACACAATTTACTGAAACCCAAGTAGCTTAAAAGGGCTTAGGCAGAGGGGTGGGCACCCACATAAATGGACACTCTGAAGTGAACAATTGCCTCATTTGGACACCCTGTTTTGAGAAACTTTAACATGCAGGAGATAGGGAAACTATAAAAATTGGACATCCAGTTACTTAAAAAGTGAAGGAAAATGACAATTTTTGGACACCATACTTTTGATTTCTGGCTAAGCCCCTCGTAGCTTAAGCGACAGAAAACAAACAATTTAGGTAACACTTTAACACAAATCATCTGAATGCTGATTGATTAAATTGATTGATTATGGTTACTTCACTAACATGACTGTGTATTTAATACTAACTGACAATAGCACAACTATAAAATTGTTAAGTTTGTTGTA
This sequence comes from Mopalia vespertina, assembly GCA_030265115.1. Classification (NCBI taxonomy): domain Eukaryota; kingdom Metazoa; phylum Mollusca; class Polyplacophora; order Chitonida; family Mopaliidae; genus Mopalia; species Mopalia vespertina. Next base: position 7,887 of record JAQQZZ010153482.1, on the reverse strand, counting down.
ATTTTTGGAAAATTAATCTTTCCCTTGTGCTGTAACAGCATTGTTTCACACTATGAATGTAGTGTACCACTTTAAAAACCCACATTTATGTTAAAACAATCTAGTGGACATGCTCTTTCATTTTGTCCTTGTTTTCTTAAAATTGTTATTCCACAACCAATGCTAAAGGATGTGCATATTCACCAGGGCAAAATAAAAAACCCGAGCAACTAAGAGCGTCAATAAAACGACTAATTCTTCAAATATACTGACCTGTCACAGAAATAGAAATAATGTTTACAAAATTTCCTCTTTTTCAATAAATTAAAATGTATAAATTGATTTCTAAACATCAAGAGACCCTGCCATTTAGTCTTTTCTCCACTTCCTCATTAATTTTTATATCTAAAGCTTGTATTAAATTTTCAGTCAACCCAACTTGTTGTCCAAATATTCGTGCCACAGTTTTTAAATCATCACCCTGGAACAGAAAAGGATAATAAAAAAATGATCCTAATTTTTTTTCTTTCTGTAATCAGAGAAATACCACGATTAAAGAGCATACTTAAATGAATGAATAATAGATAAGAATTGTTTTGGTGCCGGCACATTGTCTTGAAAATATTAAGCCCTTCGAGTTCTCCGAGTTTATGTAATTACATGTAAGGAACTGCACTGGTTACAATAAGATGGTGCCAAGAAACTTAGTTCTTTCTCCTTGTTAAACAAACTTTGAATGTGCGTAGCTTTTTTAATTGAAATTTATACTTGCATTGTAGATTGAACTATCTTCAGTTTAAAATAACAATTATTTAACGACATTGTAAAAAATTAATTTCTGGTCCATGCAGGTCAAAAGAATTCTTTAGTAGAGCAACTGATATCAGTCATTAGACTTAGGTATAATAATGTTCTTACGGTGTGGATACTACCGGCATACCTTTGTTATAGTTACAGAGTGAATGTTGCCAGTCTGGTCAGTGTACTCCAAATCAAACAAGACACTCCTCTCATCCTCTATAACAAAGGGAAATAATTCATCACTGGATAAACATGTCTTTGATTGATGTGCATAATTTATTGGTTTCCATGGCAATGAAGTATGTAAAATTATTGTTATGGTAGAAGCTCTTAGTGATAGAGAGGACAAATAGGGAATATATGAGGTTAACATTCTGGAGGGAGGGGAATTATGACTTAAAATACATGACGAGTCACATTCAGACTGCCTTAAAAAATCCCCACTATGCCCTTTCACTCTGTCCCTATGTTAGCCTACTATTATAATACTAAATAGATAAACACTTTATTATTCCATCCTGCCTTCCTATTTCTCTGATTATTAAATAAAGCATAGACTGTTCCAAGCATAGCCGTGCTGTCTACCTACATGTAGCACTGATGGAACATGAGTTTTCTAACAAAGCTAGACAGCAAATTTTACTGTTATAAGACCTGCTGATGTTTACTGTCGTAGCACAGAGCAGTCTTAGAAGTGAAATACCCATGAAGTCAGCATAAACTCGAACTCGAAATCAATCACATTTAGTGACTAATTCACCACAACAATAGGAACACTGAATGAAAAGAAGTATTGGTGCCAACATGTAGCAAGAAAAGTACAGGCCTGGAAAATAGCAACAAAAGTACATTAACAAACCTGGAAAATAGCAAGAAAGTGCAAGTCTGGGAAGTAGCAACAGAGTATAGGCCTGATAAATAGCCAGAAAAGTACAGGCCTCGAAAATCGAAACAAAAGTACAAGCCAGGTATAAAGTAGCAACAGTGAAAGAAAATAAAAACACAAGTAGGCCTATAAGACAAGAAGGTACATTAAGCAGCAAATGGACAGTGGCAAGAAAAATACAAGCCTGGACAGGTAGTCAGAACTTACCTTTTTTCACCTTTGATCTAGACGGGGGAATATAGGTTCGAATTTCTGGTTTCTTAGGTTTGTTTAGGTTTACAGGCCGTGATTTGTCAGTCTGTTTGGCTTTCACTTCTTTATCGTAGTTGTCTCTGCAAAGTACATGTAGTAATTAAATCGTATACATATATTCAAAACTCACAACTGGGCTTATGTAGCGTGAATGCAGTGTCAGATGAAAATGATATGTGTTCAGCGAAGAGTGAAGGTCATCATCTAGATCTGGATTGTGACTTAACTCTAGGGTTTGAACACAGGAGAGATTATCCTGTTACATTTATGAAAAACAATTATGACTTGCTCTGGGTTCAATCCAGCCACGACGGCCATAGTACCACAGCTACACTATATATTTTCATGGAAGGGAAATTTTAATAACCTTTCAGCTCCTTTTCTTAAATATATATATTTGTAGTTCAATTGATTCTTTGTTATTTGGTTGTTGGGAGGTATTTCAGATGCCATAAGGTTGACATAGGGAAATTCGCTGAACAGGTTCTTAAAAGTTCCCATCCATCCCTCCCATTAGATTGAAAAACTAATCTGGCAATTTTCCATTATTTTTATAAAAAAAAAAATATTGATGTTTATGTAAATCTTATTCCTTATAATCTGCTGAATCATAATCCAGTATGAACTTTTCAGGAACAACTGATAGTTTTTTTTAATCTTCGTAGCCGCTTTTCAAGGGACATATATGTTCCAGTGCCATTCAAAACATTGAGTGGGAAAAGATAATATTGGATTACGATTATGTGGCATTTGGTGGTTAACTACAAATCAATGTTACAGGTTTTAGATCTGATTAATTTAGTGTAAGAAAGACCATTAGATAAAGACTGATGAATCCTAGTAATCAATAATGATTATTCAAACTAAAGCCTAATAAACTAGATCTGAAATGTACTTGATGTGTAACATTAATTTATTCAGCTATTCAAAAAAATTGTCAGAAAATCACCCTCTGACGATATTAGATAATAAGCAATTATGTCCTATTGACAAATGTAAACAATTACGGCCCTTTCATACGACCACATTAAAAACCGCTTAACTCCAACAGCACCTTAAAGCTGGTTTCACGTTCCTTATGTGAAAGCACATGGATGTTTATAAGCCCGTCTAACTTTACCCACTTCATCTGTGGCTTTAAGCTGGTTTCAACGTTTGAACCAGCTTGACATATCTGTGTAAGTGGATCAGACTTAAAAGCCCCAGATATGCAAAAGATGCCACCATGACACATAGGGTTAATGAGCCGCTGCGAACCCATCCTGGCTTAAATCAATCCGTGTGTACGGCAAAATTTCCGCGCCAGTTTAGAGAGCTGTCATATGAACGGTCCTTTTTCTGAATCAGCTTAGAATTTGAAGCGGTTTAGATTTAATCAGGTTTAAAATGTGGTCGTGTGAATGGGACCAGGGCCTGTATTAAATGTCGTAGGAAATTGACCTGTGCTATTTTCTCTGACACTTAAACTAACGTGTAACTAACGCCACATGCTTAATATATTTTGAATAAATGCTTAATATATTGATTGATGGATTAGTGTTTTGAGCCTTGCTTAAGGGTACTTCACTTATTTGACGGCAGTGTATTCCAACAATAATTGACGCTAGCACAACCAAGATGTGAAGCATTTCGATAATGTTGGAAAGTTTATTTTCCTCCATAGTTAAAGGGAAAGACAACTGTTTTTCGACCTAAACTTATTATTTTTATTGCATATTTTCAAAGACAACAATTTGTATTGCACTTATAATCGAATTAGCATAGCCGTTAATTAGTTAATTTAGAGTGACTATCAGCCACTATAGTTTCTCACTACAGGTAATAAATTAACCTTATAAATAAGACCTAGGCCTACATGTTACAGATCTTTAACGTGTAGGTCTTATTATAATGCTTGTAATAAATGTAAACCACCTAGCGTTCATCTCACCTTTCCACTTGGTTCTTTATGATACATTTCATAAAACCATGCCTCATATCAAGTCGTGCTTTTCCTTGGTTCGACATGGCCTCAAGAAATTAAAATATTTCAGGCCAAACATTTATACAAACGTTTTTGACAGTTGAATGGCCTCGGTCTGCAGTGGTTTCGATACTGACGTCATCAAACTCTGTGTAGTATCCACACGTGTGAAAATGGCGCTGACCGACAAAAACAGCGGCTCAAAACAAATACGGTCGATTTTAAAACGCAAACCCAAACTTGAAGATGAACCGGAGGATATAGGTATAGCAATAAGTTAAAATGTTGACCCCCCGTTGACTCATTTGATGCTAGGAGAACATGGAGTTGACTGTTTAATTGCCGCTAGTAACACTGTGTTGTTGTTGTTGTTATGAAATGTACTCGCTTTTTATGAACGTCCGAGTTACGTACCGGTACCGTAGCTATTTCACATAGTTACTGACATTTTCACAATTTCATCTGCTCAAAGAGACACTGCAGAATTGGTCTGTCACTCTACAAATGTTATAACTAACATTAAACCTTACCCTAAAGCTAGCACTAAACATGAAACTAACCATAATTAACCTTGTGATAGTTGTCAGTATTGCATGTGCTTATTAATGACGTTACCTGAATCTAGTGATAGTTTGATGCAATGGCATGTTATATAATGACGTTACCTGGATCTAGTGATAGTTTGATGCAATGGCATGTTATAAGTGACTGACCAATTCTACAATTAGACCGTACAACATTAAACCCCAATCAAACAAACATCTGCGGCCATGACTTAGTGGTTAGCTTACTAATCCTACATTGATGTACCGTCCACAGGTTCGATTCCGCCTGTCGACTATCAGGTATATGAGTGTCACATGATGTGGTTTGGCAATCCCATGAGTGGTTTTTACGAGGTTTCCTCCTAGATTTCTACCGTATTTAAGCAAGTGTGAAGTGGACAATCCATCAGTATGAGTAAAATACCCTTGAGTTTGACATTTGAGTACGACATTTAACCCCAATCAAACTAACAAGCATGCAATAACAAACATTGAACGTACCGTCTTAATAACGTTTATCTTCCTCATTTTATTGTTGCCATTTATATCAGACAGATGTTGATGTAATCAGTCCAAGCTGTGAGCTTTCAAAGGGATGTATACAATGCTTTCAACCTGGTCATAAAATAAATCCTACCAGGCAGCTCCCAGCTCCTATCCACACGTGCTTGGTAAAATTAGGCTTCATACCGCCCTCTGGCTAAGGGTAGTTTGTTTGAGGAGTAACCATACTGTCATTACTTAGCACTGGAGGAAAATTAATTTTCCAACATCATAGAAATGCTTGAAGCCTTCACATCTTGGTTGTGCTAGTGTGGATTATTGTTGGAATACACCGCCATCATATAAGTGAAATACCCTTAAGCACGGTGTAAAACACCAATCAATCAATCAAACAACAGGACCGTATAATGGGAGATTGTCATGTCATGTTTTACCTTTTGTCTGTTCCAATGGGATCAAAAGTGTAGTTTCCTTCACCCATTAGGCTAGTAATCTTGAGTATGACATTATGATTAAACCCCAATCAGACAAACAGATCTAGCAAGAAGTGACTTTAAATGACTTAAAAACCGTTCCAGGACAGTTCCTACCAACCAGTGTCTTAGCTAGGATTGGAAATCTGCCTGTCATAAATCCCTATTGTGAGGAATTTTGCCTCTAAAAATTGTATATTTTCCTATCTTTCCCTTTTTAAATGAAAAGTTTTTACCTGTCATTTTAACCATTTTTCGAACTGCCTGTGGAAAATGACAGGTGGGTGGGTCTTTAGCTAAGACTAGGGTTCTACATGTAAAATTGCTTCAGGGTTCTATCAGGACAAAATTTCCTCTCTTTGCAAAATGTTTCTATATTGGCTTGATAGTCAATTTAATTTTTTTTAAGTAAGCCTATTTTCAACAATATATTGTGTCTTTCTAGGTCTTTATTTACCTTGGGTGGTTGGTGGGATCTTCTGTTGCCCTGGTTCTCTCAGATATAAAGGGGCAACACAAAGCCAATGTGTTTGTGTGTCCTGTTATTGCCCTGTTTTGTCTTTGTTTGTGGTCAGTTGTTTCTTGCACCTATTGTGCTGGGATGCTATCACATTAATTTCATCTAAAATATAGCTTTAAACTCAAATTAAACAGACAAAACCCATCGCTATCAGTAAATTATAGAAATTTTAGCTATAATAAGAAAGTTATATTTACCTTTAGAAAGTTCCATGAAATTCTCAATTTCTTTCCATCGAGTAATATCTAGTAATATGATAAATATGTAATTATTTAGTATCTAATATCTTATACTAAAGCTAAAATATTTAGTTTTAAATTTCTAAAGAAAGAAATATAGTAAGTATTATTGTTGGAATACGTTTAAGTTTTAAATCTCTATAGAAAGACATATATTAATCATTGACAGTGATTAACTCTTAATATGTCAAAATAGTTTATCTGTGAATTTGTGTAGCAGATTTTAATATGTACTCTACTGCTATCTGACATGTGCATTGGAAATTTTCTCTGAAGAGATATACCAATGTCTTTATTCATCATACAAGTTTGTTTACTAACAAGATTGTCTCCCCTGACAGCTTGACCTTGATGACCTGACAGTTGATATAAACAGAAGGTCAAAAGAGGTCACTCAGTTTGTCTAGCACAGAGAGAATGTTTGTCAGTGTCTTTAATCTTGTAGTTGGGTACCACTTGGGGGTAGGGGCGGGGGTGTGTCACCCAAGGGCAGGAACTGACATGATAAACAAACTATAAACTCTAGGAACTTTGGACTTCCTGGAAAGCTTTCTACTGAGAATTTGAATTAAACAGAATTGGCATTCATAAGAAAAGAACATTTTTTAGATCCTGTTTGTTACAAAGTTTTAAGTAAAGGATAATTCCATTGTAATTTTCAGAAGCCATTCCCAAGTGAATTTTTATATTTATTCTTTTGCAAAATGTCTTTTAGATTTTGAGTTAAATCATTATTACTCATAAGAACTGTATGCTGACTGACTGTTTTGCATAACGCAAACACTTTCTGTGTTAATTATACTGTTTTTTGAGGGCGAAAAAATGACTGACCAGTAAGGCATAAAATTTGAAAGTTGCACAAGGTTAAAGTTGTCCATATATTTTAATGGTTTTTAAATACACCTGTTATTTTATTGTGTATTTAATTTTCTTGATACTAGCCAATAATAACACCATATTATTGTCATCTGTCTGTTCTTAATTGTCTTTTGTTTTAATAAAATATAGTAACCTGTACTTACCTGTATCATAAACTAATGTTGATTGCATTTATTTTTCAGGTAATGCCCTCGTGTTTACCCCAAGCCTCTTATGGTCAAGTAAGTAGAATTATTGTTTTATTATCTCGTTAATGCTATGGAGAGTTGGGATGGAGCTTCCTGTTGCCCTGGTGATCTCAGAACTAGTCAGGCAACATGAAGCCTATCTGTGTGGGATGTCTTTTTTATTTTAAACTGTGACTGTCCTGTATTTGTCCTGTCTTGTCTTTGTTTGTTGGCAGCCGCGGCAAGGGTGGTTTCCTTAACCCATTTGGCTGGCTCGCGCACAAATCAGTGGAATAAGTATGGCGTGAAACCACAATCAAACAAGCAAAATATATTCAGTGCAACAGCAGTATAGTTGTTAATGTTAAACAAAAAAGGGAATCCTTGTTTGGAGTTTTAAAGAATATTTTGAACCGTTTTTTTGTATACCTTTTATAGACATCTTACATTCTGATGTGTAAAGATTTGTACTCCATCCTTTGTGGGACATTTGTACAATAAATGAAATAACCATTAGTTCAAATCTCTCAGGACCAACCATTTTTTTTATCAAAATTGGATCCTGGTTTTTGATATTTCAACTACTATGTGAAAATCAAGTGCCACAAATCTAATATCGGAGATGATTGCATTGGAGGGCTGTTCATAGTATTATTTTTTTTTTCAAAAATATTTGAAA
>JAQQZZ010153481.1:0-26549 GCA_030265115.1 Mopalia vespertina | reverse complement strand
CCGCCCCCCCCCCCCCCCCCCCCCCCCCCCACCCCCCCTCCTGTTTGCATCTTAACAAATCGTCAACTTGGCAATGCTGATCATATTACAACATTCCAAAGACACAGAATTTAAAAAAAAAAAAAGAAATTCATTTTTTTCACCAAACATTACATGACTGGAATGCTGTAATTGGTGCAGGAATACGAGACTCTGGCAGCTTGAATATAAATAAGCAACAGTTGCTGAAATTAAACCCTATACTGTACCAAACATTTTGTACTCTTACTTAGTCGGCCATGGAAATATCAATCATTGTAGGATGAGTATAGGGGATTTAGCCACTAACATGAACATCTTTATGTATATCCTAGCAAACATAACCGCAACGTACTAGCTATACATTGGTTTAATACGTTGCCGAGTAACCAAATAACAACATAACTGCAACGTAAATCTACGTTGAAATTTTGTTGTTAGTTTGTACCAGTTGATACAACGTAATTATAACATTGTCAAAACGTGACATGAAACGTTGTACGGTTATTTTTGTAACATCACAAATCGACTACGTTGTGACTTCGTTGTTAATTTGTAGCGTTTTGTGTAACCTGGGATTACAATATATATGTATATTGTAATCCCAGGTGCAACGTAATAACAATGTTGTCAAAACGTTACATAATGCAACAAAAATGTTTCAACGTAGCTATATTACGTTTCTGTTTCGTTGTCGTGTGGTTGTATTCTAAGATTGTGGCAACATAACTGGTACCGGTAGTCTACAAAATTCCGTTGCAACAACGTTACACGACCAAAATAAAACGTTGTCGCCATGCACGTTGTTCGGTTTGCTGGGGATCGACCATCTTCGCGAGCCAAGGTTTATACATGGGTGTCTCTGTATGAGTCTATATATAGAGATACAATGTGTTAGGATGATGGGGATCGACGTGTTCCTCAAATTGTCAAATCATGGAGGTATAGCATGATCAAATATAGTCAATCGCAACATATTTGATGCCGTGTCAAAATTGTTAAGAGAGGCAGGTTTCGACGAGTTGTCACAAAATAGTCCACTGCCTTATTGCATTTACATTGTCCACCTCTTGCTTATTAATCTTGTAGCTTATTTATCAATTTATTTATTTATTTATGACTTGCTTCCATTCTGTCCGTACCGTCATCCATCCATATATAAGCGAATGTATAAACGTGCGGTGATGTTAACTGTGTGGGAATATATCATGATTGTCATCACATCCAAATGTACTATTTTACGACTATAAAGGGGAGCCCACCTAGTGGTCTTTGAGCTGTGTGCTATCTTCTGAAGATAAATAAAGTATTACAATTATACAATATGCAGAGATGCCTCTAGCTTAATAATACAACTGAATTTAATAAATGTATGAGACCACGCAGAGCTATATAGACCTATAGCTAGTTCTGAATTCGCAATTAACACATCACGCCGCTGAGACCAAACAAAGTTTGTCACCTGGACAATCTAGCAGCGACAACATCTGGATAGCTAAGGGTGATCGTAGTGCCATGCCCCACCCCTTTCTCCGCACCCAAGGGGCGACAGAAGTCAGCTGACAGCACATCACGACAATTAAACCAGCCGTATACCCCTGCTGCGCTATTTTACGCTGCTTACTATATAGGAGTCATCCCCGGGCGGTGCCGGGCCTCCAGCTGGTAGCTTTCCAAAGGTTGCGTAAATTGAATACAACGGAAATAAAGGATTAAAATTGCCCTGAGAATATCAAAGGGAACTAAACAACATTCCAACAAGCGGTGTTCAACATGTAATACCTATAGCATATTTAACTCAAGCACGGTTGATGCATGGGGTAAACAGAGTATATATATAGAGCACTCTATAGGCCAATTTTAAGGACATTTAATTGTCATATGACGGTATACTCTTATAATGCTACCTGTATTACCAAACTAAACTGTTTTTTTTTTAAATTCATAAAATTAAAATGATCGCACAAGTTATCTGCAGTGCATTATTATTGCTTATTTATATATATGATGTTTATATAAGCACACATCATTAATAACCCCCACCCCCTCGAATAAACAAACAAAAACCAAACCAACCAAAATCAACGAACGAACCAACCAACCAACAAACAAACAAACCAACCAACAAACAAACAAACGCAATAAGCTAGGCTTCTGTAAAAGTATAAACATGTATGTCATAACTGGAATCCTTAATGTTAACAGACCCTTGTCATTGATGCAGACCGTATTACATGATGTCCATTTACAATCATATAAAATAACCAACTTCAGTGTCACTGAAGGCTATATAACAATTTCTGATATCCAATTAAAGGAGAGGTGAATTGTGACCGAAGTGCTACATGTTCTTGCTTAAGCTATACTCTGACACAATAACGCTCCATCTATTGTATAACGCATATGGTCTGTATATGTGGATACTAGTTTCCTGGATATTATATATTGCATTGGTTGGTTTTCCTATCTTGAACAACGTACGCTTTAGCCTGTAGATAAAGATTCTTTGTTTTATTTCTACGCCCACAAGGAGCCGAATACAAAACAAGTCAAAATAAAATATTGACAATGTAGCACAACAAATAAAACAATATGCATTGTAAAACATAATAACGTTCAAATATAGACCTATGTTAATAAGCTACGTTGTATGATGGACTATTAGAGATACAGAACTCTGCATCTAGCCTATAATTATAATAATAATAATAATAATAATAGTACAGTATAATCCAAGTATTGCTGTTGCGTGATATTTTTCTTCATACATAGCAACTTTTTTTCATTACAATATATAAAGAACCCCACAACAGGTGCTGTGCTGAAGGTGGATCTATTATACAATGAAATAGTTCATCAGGCATCAAACGATGATAAGTGTAAGTTATAAAAAAAATATACTACATGTAGGTCTACTATAGCATATACAAAATTATAAATACGTATGCAGACCCATCTGAGAGATTTGAACCCAGCGAAGTTAATATAGGATAAATATTTAATTGTCACAAAAATATATATTTAAATAATGATGCAAGTATGTGAATAATAGATATAGGCCTAGATACATGTATCATAATTACAACGACAGCTCAAATGGCACGTATATTTGCATAATGGGAAGGTCAGCCTTTTATCAGCTTCATAAAATTGATGTTTCACGCTTTCAGTTAGACTATATAGGCCTAATTATTTTTCCATATTGTCAGGTTGCATACAATAAAATATGGACAACATTTCAGAAAATGCTATATATATTTTGCCATATAAAGCACGATTACGTATGTAGTCCAACAGCTAACACTGATCTAACGGCAAAAATCACTTTCTTCGAAACCACAATAGGCCCACCTGATGACGGTCCGCCCAGATGGATTTATCTTTGAAGTGGACGACTGCCTCATAGTTGTCATTCCTTCGCAATCAATGGACGTCCAGTCAACCGTTTTACCCGAGGCTGTCACGCATGAGTGCTCCAATTATTTATCCCTTCTTTTAACACTGACCCATGCAGTCACGACAGCGTCACTTTCAACAAGTGGCTTCTGTGAACTAAAAAAAAAAAACAACAGCCCTTGGATGCTTTATTGTACCTGTCCGTTCCTTTTAATTTTTAAAGGACGTTTTCGCTGCATCGCAATGTAGACTTAGGCACAGAGGCCTACATGTATTATATGCGTTCTGGTCAAACATGCATGCAACTGGTAAAAAATGATCTTACGGCCCAGCGACCAAGAGGAGAGAGTGATACAAGGCAAAGTAATACTGTAGAATAATGTACATATACATTTATTACGTCAAAATGTCTATGCAGTGCTCAAAATTAAATTATTTATAATTTTTGACAGTTTAAATCATAGGCCTATAGGCCTACTAAAACATTAAAACTCAAGAAAACACTCCTCGATCTATGTAGAAAGTTGCAAATGTTATTTACTATTAAAGACACAAACATCTCGTTAAAGCTATTGATACGTAAATCTAGAACTAAAATATTTTTTTTAGGCCTACATACGTTTTCAAAATTGTCTTTATTTTATAGGCCTATAAGCATACAAGGAACACATTTTGCTACATGAATATATAAACCCTAGCGTATTTAAACATTTATAATTATAACAGTAGGCCCTACCTGACAAAACAAAGATGAAAAAAGTAAAAACAAACAAGTAAAGTTCTAAACAATGGAATAATGTTCTGCTTCAGAAATATTAACAAGCATCAAAATGTTAAAACATGACAACGATGAGCATCTCCGGGTTTTTTGGTTGATTTTTCACGGTTTGTTGTCAACTCTTGTCTTACTCATCCAGACAGTGTGACGGTGCGGTTAGTCAATGGGAAAATAGTACATATGTTTAAACGCTGTTTTCGCCTTGAATACTAAGCACATCGATAAAACCTGTTTTCGTGTACAATAAGTGACAGAGAGAGTGCGACTAAAGCCCCACAGGGGCTCTATTTTCTCCGTGTTATTTTTGGTAGCCGGCTAGTGATTAGGCGCGCGGAGTGATTCCATGTTGAACTACTGTTAGCGGAGTGATGTTCAAAAGGCATTAGTTTGGCGCGGGTTGATAGAGGGAGCGGTTGTAGTCGGTGCTCCGAGTAATCTGATAGTCTTTACAAACATCTGGTAAGTTGTATACATTCTTGTCGTTTGGAACTAGTATGTGGGACTGCTCGGAATCTCTCTGGCGTACCTCGACTTTATGTTTATGACCGCTTTATCAGCGAACAAGTTGACCCGGTTGTTGTAGCAGCACAGTGTGGAAGCCGGTCTACTCTGCAAACAGCATCTCGGCTTTTTTCAAAATCACCGCAACAGTTTGTCGTCTTTTCATTTCAGCTTTATTCTTCTCACTAAATCCACGGACTAAGAGTTAAAGAGCGTACCAAGGAATTACTCACCATGTTCAAGTTTTTCAGAAGACCGCAACCCAAAGAGGCTGAAAACCGAGAGGCCCAGAAAAAGGAATTATTTCAATTTACGAAGGTAAACTATCGACACAATAATGGCGCATGCATTCACAAAATTAGCATATATCTGCACATTTTTATCGCCTATAATCTTTTCATACTCTTAGGCAAACGTATGTAGGACATGAGAATGAAATTGGGTCGTGGGGACATCAGATAAGCCTACAAGTCTGGGAATACTTTTCCCCTTCTAAATAGACTCTGTGTGTATGACTCATTGGCCACGTTTTGAGTTCACTGCGACAACTTCACACACTTGCAGCTCCTAGTCTGCAAACATTTTAAATTTCAGCTAAACTAGTTCTTCGATGTGGTTAGAACTTGATGACCAAACAAAAACAGTTCCTGATATTGGAATCTGAATAACAAGCAAAAAATGAATGAAGCATTTAATTGCTTTAAGCTTTTATACAGTCGTCTGACAAAATAAATTGAACTACAATTTAACATTTATTATTTATGTAGAGACAGAAATTTGCATGGCTGCACTATGTTAATACGTATATTTGGTTTAATGTTAGGGCTTTTTGAGCCAAACAATTATATAGTATAGTAATATATTATAGTAAGGCCTATGATTACTTTTTTAACGGAAGGGATTGAAATTCTCACTGGTCCGCATGTCCGACCAGTAAAAAGCACTGCGGACCAGATTTTTACACCTGTTACTGGTCTGTCAGATGAGCCATTTTTTTGGATTTACTACACTACTTTTAGGGATTTTAGCATTGCAAACCAGTATATCATTTTGGGAGGAAATAACTGTGATAAACTACTTGTACTTGTCAGCCTGACCTATAGAGAATTTAGCAAAATGCTAAGCAGGTCGTTGTGGAACATTATTCATAGATGTATATTAGTACTATATTAGTACTTAAGTTATAAGCTGAATGGTTGTATTGCTGCTAAGTGTTGAAAGAACACGGTTTTATAGGTGAAATATCCTTTCAATTACAACTCCAAAAATATTGAATTATCATTTGAAAGATTATTGTCTAAAATTAACTATGAAAGCGATGAGATATTAGGAGCAAACTTGTTCTTTTTTTAACAAAGCTTAATGATTTGTTCAGAAACCAATATAACAGATGTAAGCTTACAGCTGTGTGCATTCATTTATATTATTTAAACCTGTATTGGGTAGCTGTACGAATTATGTTAATACACTAATACGACCATCAGTTTAGAGATTTAACATAACTGACATATAGATATTATAGTAGGTCACTAAATGTGGCACTGGGCCAAGGCTAATTGGCCTTATAATTGATTATGAATAGGGGAGTAAGTTATTAATCACATTTAAGTATTGTAACTTTCTGAGTGCAGAAGTGTGCAAATTGGCAAATTACAGTTTGTCACATAGCATGTTGGAATGCCAGTTGGAATTTGGAAATATAATCTTTTTTTTTAACCATTTGTTTTAAAACTACAAAATGTTTAGGAGTCATTATGCTTATCAATTATTGCCAGTCCAAATTAAATTTAGCTAGACCGAACCACACATGGTTTTAATCTTAGATATACCCCTGAGATGTCCAACTTTTAGAAATGGTTTTCATAAATGTTTTAGCAGTATTGGAAATGTTTTGACTGTGTTCTAAAGATATCTTCCTTTTCTTTATTTACAGTGTGTTGAACATGGCTACCCGAGCAAGCCAAGTGCTATGGCCTATGACCCAAAACTCAAACTTTTGGCAATTGGAACTAAGACTGGAGCAGTTAGAGTGTATCCTTTTTTCTAAATAATCACCAAACTAATCTGACATTTTTAGTATAGATCTCATTCACGTGCTATCATGATACTGATAAACTGATTGTCAGACATCAACTATCAGTTGATGTTCATGGGAACAAAACAGTGAATGTAATAGTGTGTAAGTGGTTGTAGTGATATGTGGTTAGTTGGAGGATGATTCTTGTTGTCCTGGTACTCTCGGAACCACCCATGGCTGATCTCTTGTGGCATCTTTGCTTCTTGGGATTGTCCAGTCCTTGTTTAGGGCCAGTGGTGTCCAAGAGTTGCTTCCTTCAACTATTGGGCTGGCACATTGTCATACAAGTGAAATAGGTCCCCAAATGAAAAAAGCCACTGAGGTAATGGCTGGTTTCCTCCATATTTTGGGATGGATGGCTGTCGTAAGAGTCTAATCACCTAAAGTATGGCGTAACACCCCAATTCAAGCTTGGACAAAATTGCCTGTTACAAAATGTTTTAATGCTTAAAATGACACGCATCACTCGTCTATACAAAGTGCCAGATGGTGACTAGCACATTCTGCAATGTCTTTTTTTTGGATATGTTTTGTATCTTACAGCACTGATGCATATAACATGCACATTTCCTTATGACTATTTACAAACCTTGTGTTTATATACTATCATATGTTTTGTATACACATATTTGTTTCATTATTATAGCTATTTCTTATGAGGTAATTTAACATATATATAGCCTTACCAGTCTATAAATATGGATTGGTAGTCTTGGGGAACTTTTTTAGAAAAATGAAAACATTAAATTTTTCCATTATTTATAAATACATCTGTGAGTGTTGGTATTTTAAATTGAAGGCTGAAGTTGTAATATACTTGTTAAAATTAATGATTGTCTTTGTCTAGAAATTTTTTAAAGAAATATAAAGGTTCAATATGCAATTTTAAATCAAAATCTATGTATGCTCCTGGCCTCCAGTTCAATTAGCGGATTGAGTTTATCCAGGGGTTTGCCAGAACAGAGTGAGGTGTAGTTCAGAGTTTGAAACATCTGTTCTTAACCAGCTGTTGTATGGTTGTGACAGACTTGTTGGCTGGGCTCCCCTCATGGCCAGGAGATTTCAGGACTTTGTATCATATGTCCCGGGATTAGGGAGCCAGTTGTTATCTCTGCTTTCACACACCAGATTATAAAGCCCCTACTAGACGATTCACAAAGGCTTTCATTACAATATATCATGTCTGATTATATAGCAACAGAATTAAAATTTTATTTGAAATGTGACCTGAAGTGAAAAGACAAATTTCAACAAGAAATGGCTTGTTTTTAAGCCTTCCAGACTCATTGCTGGTACCTTATCTTTCCATACCTTCAAAGCAAACTTGTTGTCAAACACCGACTAACTATCCATCTATAGGACTATCTTAAGAGTGAACTTAATAAGGGAGTCCCACGTTGTGGCTCTGGCAATCACTGGGTTAGTTTAAACAAGGTTTCCTCACAGGCTTTCCACTGTTAACTCAATATTTCAGCATTTATTATGCCATCATCAGGAGATGATGATGGCATAATAAACGCTGAAATATTGTGTCAAAATGAAGTTATAATTTTTTGGAATAACTCTACTTGCTTTCCACTGTTTTTAAGTAAGCCTGCGGACTGAGAAGTGGACAATCCATTGTCCTAGAATTGAAATACTCTCCAGTAATATGTTAAACCTCAATCAAAAAACAGTCGAGTGATCGAGTGATTATTTTGGGCAATATTCACTGATACACAAAATAGTCCAGACAGTCACCTAAATTACATTAAATCACCTTAAATTTTGTCCATAAAATAACTACTAGTGACTCTATCTGAGACAGATTACACATTTTACAGTTGTGAAGTAACAGATTTTGTCACAAAAAACATTTGTTTATAAAAATAATTGCCCATTAACAAATTTTTGTTGATCTACAAAAGATACTTTAGAATAAGTTTATAAAGCAGTCCTATTGATCCCTAAAAAGTAAAATACCTGACAAGTTCATGAATGTTATTAGCTATTCATCAGGTCAAGTTCTATATCCTCTATCAAGTGCAGATATACATTTTTCAAGTAGGTAGGGGCAGCTAAGTTTGTACTTTCTTTATAGCCTTTTTAGTGTAAAGCAGGTGTTCACATTTCTTACAGACCAGCCCATGTATGTGGTTTTATCTCGACAGATTATTACCCTGTACTTGCTATGCTGGGCTCTTAAAAAGGGAAAATGAAAGGACAAATATTTGCTTTCTTTGCTACTTGTACTTGTCTTGTTTGTACTGACTGATAATCTTGGATTTGTGGTCGCCCCTAACGAGTGATTCATTTCTAGTAAAAGTAGTTTGGACTAATGGTCTGTGTTTTTAGGTTGGATATGTGCAAAGCTTTAGATCAGCTGGTTTTGTATAAAGTGCCATTTTACAAGGGTTTACATTTTGTTACTTAAATTTTTTTTTTGTGGATCATTTTACATTTCAACAACCTGATCTGTAAGGGCACATAAACACGATAGTCTTCAGGCTGTATATATGTGTTGGTCAAAAGGGCAGCGAAAAAACCTAGCACTAGGTGGCTTTGTTCAGAGTACTAGTTGAGGTGTTAAGGTTAGAGTGAAATGGGTAAACTAAAGTAAAAGGTTAGTACTGTAAATGTAGTTGCCTGTGGCCCACCCCTAAATGGCTAGGAGAGTTGTTTAGACCTCCACTTCAGAGACATGCCTTTGGTACCAGCTGGCAAGAGCAGACCTTTAAACCTTGATCTTTGCCCTCAGGGATGCACCTATGTTCTAATGGGATGGGTAGTTCGTCCACTCAATATCAATATCGGCTATAACTGTCCAGGATGTGGCTTGACCTTGTTTTAACATGTCCTGTGAAATTCACTCTTACTCCTATATATGTAATGGAGTTCCAAGAGGTAGTTTGATTACCCCCCCCACCTGTCCCTACACACCCCATTTCTCCAACGAAAGTAGCATGGATTGGGATAAATCCTATTCATAAACAGATTGTACCTGTTTTCCCATTCCTCTCACACAGGGAGAGAGCTGTGTACTTGGAACCATTAAGGGGCAACAAACGAAGCTAAATCGGTTTTAGTAATACGCCTTCACCCATTGCATTAGCACATTATCGTGCAAGTGAAAAAACTTGATATTAAATGCCGAGCAAATAAACAAACACATTGCCCACTTGGGATTGTTGAGCCACTGGAAAGAATTTGAATTTGCCCCAGGTGGCCACAACAGCTGTTTAGTATTGACAATCTGGTTACATCATAACATTACTTGTTAATCAGCTGCTACATGTATATCATAGAGGTAATGAGTATTCAGGCTTCTACCCACAAGTCCCTGTGGGGCATTCACACTGAATATTCTAGTGATTATCTACAGTGTACATATCCCTCTGGGGTCCTTGGATTCAATAATTATACCAACAAATTGTAATCATTGCACAAGTTGGTTAACTATAGCGTCTGTGACTTATATAAGTTATTGTGAATAGGTCAGATGACTTGTTTATTTATTTAAGGACCTTTTTGTCTTCCGCTGATGCATTGTAGTTGAATAACATCTAATTAAGCCATGTCCTTCACAATAGCATATCTCTGAATGTGGCCATGCATAACCATCAGTTAAGGAGAGTACAGGCTTCTACGTTTATACCCCTATCTCTGCTTGAACAACAACGTAGATTTACTACTTTGCACTTGTTTCAGTACTGGTTGAAAACCCTCACTTGAATGAAGTGCTTGCTCTATCAGGACCATAACATGCTCAGAAAATTTACTTCATATGCATCATCATATGCATACTGTAGTGTAAACAGTCTGAACTGTTTTAGGATTGATATGTGAAGTCATATTTTAGGGACACTGACATATGTTTTGTCACTAGAAAGCTACCCGACTAGTTCTGTGCTTTCATGTTTCATTGTACAACTGGCTTACAGTGTTGTAACAATTTGTATATGTCAGCAAATAAATGACTAGCCTCAAGCTTGTTGATGAACCTTGGGGAACCTTTGAATCAAATTCATACAAAACAATTCCCACAGCTTCATTTGGATCAGCGCCCTCTGGCTAAAGGAAGTCAAATTTATCTATATTTCTAAAAAGTAATCACACTGGCACAGGGATGTTGTTAATTAAAATCAAAATTATTATATATAATTTTTCTCATTTATTCAAAATATATATATGCCAGAATCAGGCTTTCGGATTTACTCAAGTAAAATGTGAGTAATGTCTAGATAAAAAAGATGCTTATTCAGCCTCCTTGTGTCCATGCTTTATGTAGAGAGAAAATCGCTGTCTTGACTAGGTTGGCATTCCAGACTCATTCTGCCGTGAGCCTCTGTAGCTCAGTCGGTGGAGTGTTGGGCCCGTAACCCAAAGGTCTTGGTTTCGAATTACGATGAAAGCAGGCAAATTTCTCTCTTCATTTATTCAAAATATATATTCAGTTGGCTATGGAGGATCATTCATTATCCAATAGATTGCTTGTATAATACTTGACATTAGGGTTGTACACGTCTGTCGTAGATCTGAAATACTGTTAAGCAAGGCGTCAGACAGCCATCCAAATGGACACCCTCAAGTGAACAATTGCCTCATTTGGACACCCTTTTTTAAGAAACTTTAACATGCAGGAGATAGGAAAACTGTCAAAATTGGACACCCAGTTTCTTGAAAAGTGAAGCAAAATGACACTTTTGGACAACATAGTTTTGATTTATGGTTAAGCCCCTGCATGGCGTAAAAGATGAATAAATAAGACCTGCTGATGGAAATAGATATAGACCTAAATTATGATAAGATACATGTTCATGTAAGTACAGACATGTCACGGATTAAAACACAAAATTACAGACCTGGATTTTCTGTTGAGCCAGACTTCTGTTTTTAATTATAGGGAACCAAAAAGTTTTGAGTTTCATATTTTGTAGCAGGGTGTTGTGTTTCTAACTTAAAAAAGTGTGTTACTAGGGGCATTCTGTGCAAATGGGATGGGATTACACTTACAAGAACATTCCTAAATAGAAAAATACAAAAAAAAAGAGAGTAATGTTTGACAGGGTGAGTTATGTGAAAATTAGACATACAGTTACCATAGTGAGAGTTTTGTCAGATGAATTTCTCTTACGTGAGGTAGAAGTTATAATTTTCATTCCGACATGTCTAGGAAATCTCCTTGCCCTCCCACATTATATAAAAGCATGCGTTCCCATACATATGTGAGCTTGGCCTGCTCAATAACCTAAGTTAAGTGGGGCTTGGCTGTAATTTTTAACCTTTATATTGTATTTTAAAAACGAGTTAGACGAGATTGTCACATCAGTGTTCATGTAGCCGTGTGAGAACTAGTACAACGCTACTCTGTTATAAGAGGTTTATGTCCCGCCTAGAAAGCCAGTCATCAAACACTAATCAGTGTTCACCCAAACATGTTACATTGTATATACCTTCCTGTTGTATCATTTCATGGTATCAAATTGTGCAAATATGCGACTCCCACTATTCATTCATTCTTATCAAGTGCTCATGGGGGTTTTATTATAAGGTTTGAGATAATATTAGCCAGTTGCCCCAGAAGCCTTTCACTATAAAGTCTTGCTGATGGACTAGGTTGTGCAGTCTTGTGTATCAGTCGGCTGCTTTATTCATAAATATCTCCTTGGATCTATTTGACATTTTGGGCTCCCATGTAAAGAATTTGACAGTTGTAAAGCTTCTTTATCAGATCTCCTCTTCTGCTATCTTATGCACTCCGCTTACTCAATTGTGAATGTACAGACTCCCTATTGACACAGGTTTAATTCACTAAATATTTTCCCTGATCTAATTATGATAGGAAGGGGAAATTGTTATCCCTTAAATTTGTCAGTGGGCCCCCTAATTAAACAGAAATATGTGTACTTAGTCAGTCTTTTGTTATACTTCATTTTGTGAAGTTACAAGAACAGGGCTAAAGTTGGCTAAAATGGTTTACTGGTCTGACAGACCAGTATTTTTAGATGGTTGTTTGCCCATAAAATATTCTTGTTTACCCATAAAATATTTTCCTGGTCGCAATATGAAAATAAAAGCTGTAATAAATCTTAAAAATTACTGGTCCAGCGGACAATTTCTTCCTATTTGTTTAGGCCCTTTGGACCAGTGCTAATTTTGATCCCTGTACTTGACCTGTATGTAACAGTAAATGGTTTGCTTTTTCACATAAAAGTAACATGCTGCAGACATGCACTTATAATGGAACTTGTATATTTGATCTAAATGTCATTATTTAGTGCAGCTGTGAATACAAGTTATCTAACCTGTCTACATACAGTGTTTGAAGAGAATTGTCGGCCAATATAATAACTAATCTGTTTTGGATTCCTTGCGTTTGGAGAGGGATGTTGATCTGTATAACTGGAGTGGAGCCTGTGTTGAGTAGAACGTGTTGGGAGGCAGCATTTACCAATTGTGCGATTTCCGTCGGCGTTCACTTACCCAATTAGTCAGCACTTGTACTGGCTATACAACGAATCTAAATGTCAGCAAGTTAACATTTCCACAGATTCCACTCGCAGAATTGCTGACAATTTATGTCAGTTTTGTTACTCTGGTATTTAAAGCCTATTGAAATCTCACCCCTTCCAGCTGAATGACACTTGGCCCTGTTCAAAAAGAATCCTTTAAATGCTCTCAACAATGTCAATTGCTCTAATAATTGTGATTAAATGCTCGTGACTGGCTCAGCTGGGGTCACAGCCCTTCCATTGATACAGATGCTGGGTGGTGGTAACCTACTATAAATGACCCATTTATGGAATAATTATTGTAATTAATGTCACCTTGGAAAATATGGTCTGTAAAGATATAAAAAAAATAATAATAATTTACTAATCTAGTAATTCAAGGACTACTCCAGTCAACAGTGGATGATTTGCAGGATTTTTTGCCTTTATAAATGCTGTAGCTGATGACGATATATTCCCAACTAGTCATGCTGTCTTTATTTACCCCTTAAGGACCATTTAATTTCCAACAGAGGTACATGTAGACACTACACTCTGGAAAGCCATGAAATAATCTAATAGACTACAGATACCAGGGGTGGAAATGTTTTTACCAGTTATTGATATTAAACAGGGCAAATTATATTTACATTAGACTGTTCGTGCAGATCATATTGTGGTTCATGGTCAGATTTTGAGATTTGTTTAACTGAAGCAGATATTGAACTGGGCAGAATCTTCCTGATCACATTTTGCTTCATAAGCAGGGAGCAGCACTCTAATACAGGGTTGGTCTGCGCCCCATCAGTGACCCTCTTACAGCCTGGTTTACTGGGTTGGCGTGGTTATGTCTAGCTGTCCTACTGAATCAGCCGGCTGATACACTTATACTATACATTTATCCCAGTTTGTGGTGTCCGATTTCGAATGTACATTCCTATATTCCTTCCATCACTGTGCTGGAGTCTAACCAGAAACATATGTCCAGATAATGTGACAGTCCCCCAGGAAATTATAGATAATAATCTGGACTTATCAATGTTACTTACAGCCTAGGTTCTACTACTACATGTTAAGCCTTCCCTAGATTCATAATAACCTAACTCCCAAGTCCTGTGTGGGTGTATGCTAGCAAATGTCATCTTGTCACAAGCTGACAAAATGCACACATTTGCTAAAGGGCTTTTAATAAAGTCTTCATCTGTGATAAATCCGTTTTATACAATTTGATTTATCCTAATTTTGGCAATAAATTTCCAATTCCTTGGAGAGATTTTGTGTCATTTTGTTTGAGTTCTGCATAACAGCTGAACCTGATTGGAAAGAACAAATTATTCTTCCTTAAACTTGATGCTGCCCTAGTTTTGTTTTCATAGTGGAAGACTGTTTGTGCAATTCTCTTAATTTGCAAATGGGGTCATGGCCGATGACTGTCGGAGAAATGACTTTAAATGACTTTTGAACGACTAACTAAACAAAAGACTAACAAAAATAGACATTCATAATGGTGTAATTTAATGTCTTAGCTGTTTCCAACTGAAAGCAACATACATAATTTTATTTTGGAAGCTATCTCTTACAGATGTGCTTTTACTCTCTACACATGTATTTAACTTGAATATTTGAAGAATGAATTTCTTAAACTTATCATTTGAGATTCAAGCCTTCTGACTTAAAGAAGTATGTACCTCGTACATACTAATCAGACTGGTTTAAGTAAACGCTAGAAGTAAAATGATCTATTTTGGAAATCAGCAACAATTTTTTTTGTTTTGTTAGTGTGGCTATTTACTGTTAAGTACAGCCTCGACTCTCAGAAGTGAATTGGCAGAGGGCAGTGTTTCAAGTAAGACATACCGCTTTAAAAAGCACTGCAGGAACATTTATTTTCCAACAGCAAATCACTACATGTTTACTGTACTGTTTGATACACCGTTGCCCTATAAGTGAAATACCCGTGGGTACAATGTTAACCCAAATCAAAAAATTGCCCTTTGGCTCTGGAGCACTGGAGGAAGATTAACCTTCCACCATATTAAAACCCTTCACATTTTATGGCTGCTCTAGTGTCGGTAATTGTTGGAATACACTGCTGTCGTATAAGTGAAATACCCTTAAGCACTGCGTAAAACACTAATCAATCAATCGAGCAAACAAAGCTTTATAAATGAATAACCATTTAGCAAGGGATTAATCATCACTCACATTCATGATTCAGTGTATGGTTTCTCTGGATCCATGTGGGCAAATGTGTTATGTGTTAGTGGCCTCCCTGGAGTGCCGTAACATTAAGTAATACTGACTTGTCACTGTAAGCGTAACCACATCCTGTCCTTCAGCAGTTGTATGTATTTATATGATGAATGTAGGTGGAAATTAAGGTTGGGCTAATAGAATTTATGTACACTCAGTTAATGTTGCATTTAGATTTAAAATAATACTCAAAACAAGAAGTTAAAAGTAAAATTATGAACTTAATTATTACAAATGGCTCAAAATTATTGAAAATGGCAAGATGTTAACTAGGCAATCTTATTTGAACACCATTTTTTTTTTGGTGGTATCCAAAGCATTGTTATTCTGACATTTTGTGTCCCCTCAATTCTCCTGATACAGGAACTCTCTCTTAGGTCGTAGTTTCCTGACCTTTGAACATTTTGCTGACTTTTTGTGATTTTTGTTTCGGACCAAGCAAATAGGAGGCATGTTAACAATGGGGGTGTGCTAGGATGGACATGAATGAAGTCTACTCAAGCCATGTTTTTGTTTTGTCCTTAGTGTTTAGTATGTGGGCTTATAGTATGTCAGTTATGTGGAATGAGTAACGGAACCATGTGTGACTGTACATACTGTGTGCATTGACATGGATAATTAATGGAAGTCTGCATTTGTCTTATTTTTGTTTGTTTCAACCTTAGTCTTTTTTTAATGTGGTACTTGAATTTAAAGAATTAAAATACATTCAGGGTTTTAATAAGGGAAAATATTTTGAGCAGTGATCATTTAAAATCTATGAAAAAAAAAAAAAAAAAGCAACCAAAAACATTTTGCAAGTTGGTTACTGGTTTCTATAAAATTTGAAAAGAATGAGTTTTTCTATTGTCTTGCATGTTTGCATACAGGAGTTCAAGATTTATGACAAAGAAATCGAGTTAAGTTTTTGTGACTAAAATAAGGCGCAGTGTAGAGATTTTGTTGAATTTGTAAGACGCAGTATATATTTATAGAGCAATGTGATCAATATCTTGGGATAGCATCAAGTTGCTAGCAGTGTGCCTCTGACAGTCAATATTATTACACCAGCAGGGATTCTCTGGCTTGACATTTAAATTTGAAATTTTATACCTCAACGATATCTATTGAAATACTACACTTTTCTCACCAGTGCAGTCTGATTTTGTTTGCGTAGAGATTTTTGTTGCTGTACAGAATGCTTCATTGCATAATTGGTTCCCTGAAAATTGCAGCTTCTGTTTAGTAAACTTAAGCAAGTTTACCTTTTGCAAAAACTACTGTGGTATTGACAAAATCACAAACTAAACTACAATTACAGAAGTGTCCAGTCTATACAAACAAGCCGTTTTCTCCAGCCTGCTGCTTCACGCTGACTAAATATTCTGGATTTTGAATTTTATTTTATGCCCGCACATATCAACTATCATAGCTAAGCCCACACCTGCACCAAACAATATAAGCTGGCAAGTTTCTATTTTTAGTACAAAAAATCCATGCTAATACAACAAACTGTCTGGCCACATTCTATCCCCAATACATCCCATATGTTCATTGACTAGACTCAGGAGCACTCTATCATTGGTGCTTACTATCTTGTACACATGTATACAGTATTGTTATCTGTTTAATACATTACCAGGATGTGTGTAACATAGGCCTGTTAGTCCTGCTTACAGTAATAAATAATCTAGACAACTGACATTTTTTTTCTCCTCTGCCATACAATTTTTTTTTACCTTGTTGAATACCTGAAAAAAAAAGAAAAAATACAATTGATTAAAAGCAAAGGTAACACTGGAAATTGTGAGTTAACTTATTTATTTACTGATATAAAGCTTTGAGTCCATAAGTCCGCCTGCCCTCAGAATATGGTCATTATATTCTGTAATGAGCAGTGATTTGTTTATATTTTACAATGGAGGATCATTGCTTTTCCAACACCAGTAGCAAGCACTTTATATTTGATATTTTAGTCTATCCATCTGTTCTATTTTCCTTTCACCCAGAGGCTGGTTGTTTGAAACGCTGTTAAGTTTAATTCTCTATTAGATGACATCACACCATGTTGAAGGTCTCTCTCTAATCCAATATAAGCGATTTAATCTGGTGTTTCTAACTAATAGCCTTTCCAGCAACTGTCTCCTGATCTATCTCCAGTATGCCCAGACTAAAGGTCTGGATTCTAACCTAGTAATAATCTGATAATGGTAATCTGTACACACTCCCATGTACACTGCAGTAATACTAATCTGCCAGGGAGAGCTAGTGTTAATAGGGTTACAGCATAGACTCATTGATTACATGTGCATGTAGCAGGCCTGTCTACAGATTGGAAGCTCTAGACAGGTACATGTAGGCTGCAAGTCATTTTATCCATCAAGTGGTCTCAAATCGTTAAAAAGAAAAAAACAAACTCCTCTGCATGGATCAAGAACATTTCAAGAAATCAATGAACATTAGGATGGAGACTCCTGTAGAATCAATTCTTACGGAGACACACAAATGTATTGATGGCGGGAACATGTTGCTATAGGAGCTTCATCTTGCTTTAAAGGCCAAGGGGAAGCTTGAGGCCCGAGTGTTGGTGCCGTTTTGTTTTGTTTCGTGTGATTGGTGGTTTTCTTCACCTGTCGGGTGGACGAGCACTAGACTTTCAACATAGCCACAGGCCTGTCCCCATAAGTGAAATAAACCTACAATAAAGTATCTATTGTATTCAACTTGATTAACTATTGTTCTTCAGTTGTCGTTGGTACTATATAATCTTTAAAGTGAAATTTCACTGAATTAACACAATGAGGCACAACGCAGCTTTCTTTTTACTACTGTTGTCAAGAGAAAAATCTGTAGGACAGAAGTATTCAAACTAGAATTAAATTGAGTGTAAATGAACCTTAACCAAGGACGTTCATTTTATTATCACATACACTGAGGTTGAGATATGTACAGGGCGTCTTACCAGACATAGTGTATTCAAGGTTTAAAAAAGATCAGCTTTTTCATGCATGGTAAATTACATGCTAGACTAGTTTAATCATAAAGGGGGAGCAAAATGATTAGTTCAGTAAGTTAGGCGTTCAGCTAATTGGTGTTTACATTTTACATTTAAACTGTCTTATGAGCTTGCTATCAGTTTATTTTTTACAAAAACTTGAAATACACGGTCGGACACTTGACAAACAAGCAGACTTCACAGCTCAATTTATTTACATGTAGGATTATGATCAGGCTGTTGCTTATAAATGCTTGCTGTATGCGGAAAAAGCAGCTTGTTGTAAACAAAATATAAAAATTAAAATAAAGTTACTACAAATTGAAACTGGTAATTTGAAATATTGTTATATTCCCATTGTTTGATAATTATGCTTTACTTTAAATCAATTATCAATATGTTGTTTGAAGACTAATTTATTTTTCTGTATTTTATGTTCTGATAATTTATTGATGACCAGTGAAGATAACAAACAGTCAATCTAGAATAATAGCCGAGTGATATTGGGGTTCATAAAATGAACAAAGGAGAAGGCTGCATCACTATACATGGTCACTGTTACCAGGTTTACTTCCATCTGTTTAACATTACAGTCCTTATCAGCAAGAGCAGGTGTATGCATGTACAATGTAGTAGTAGCCTAAGGGGCAGAAATTAAGTCTTAAGCCCTGTATAATAGCTTAGCTATTTCCTTTGTCTCTTATTTACAGGCTTCTTACAATATCCAAACACTGGCACTTGCTAAACATATATGCACCAGCCGTCTGAACACTCAATATACATCTCTTATAAGGCCACTGTATAAATCACTTAATATTTGTGTAATGTTTTCTTTGTATATGTACATAACAAAGCTGCCTACTAGACATTTTATATGCAGTATTTATGTTAAATACACAAAACATATGAGATCCGACACAAACTTATTTTAGAGATATGCCAATCAGTCAGTTAATATTAACAAATAGAGCAAAGAGAAGAAAAAGATTGATCATGAAAATATTTGTTTGTTGGTGGATTGAACCACTGTTTAGTTAATTGAGCACTGGAGCAATAAACTTCCTTAAATGTTTTAGACATGTATAAATTAAAGTTTTATGCTTACCTCGTATTGATGGATATAGTTGTTGGTTTTCACATGGTTTCTTTGTGGGTTTCAACCAAATACTCACAATGCAAATAGTTGATAAGAAAAGTACCCTTGAGTAGGACACTTAATTCCAAATAACAAAATCTATTGTTTCATGGTTTGGTAAAATTTGTGAATTAAAGGGTAATTTTTACATATTCACTTTTATTACTTAAAATCTCATAAGCTGCCTGAAGGGCAGGTTGGCTGGTGTTTAGCGCTGCTGTCTTTACTTTGAGGAGATATTTTCTAAAATACTTACGAGCTTCATTATATGGGTTTGTGTCCATATCTGTTGGAATACAATTACACCGCCTTCGTATTCGTGAATTACCTTGAATGGCGTTAAACACCAATCATAAAATGTGAATTGTTCAAAGAGTCTGTGTTTCTTGGCATATCTATTTATTGTAAAATATGAATTCGACTACAATAAATTCCTTGACGTACTAAAGTTATGGTGCCCCCGGAGTAGAAATGAGTGGCCTGCATAAAGAAGATATTGGTGTTAATCAACTATTCTTCCTAAAAGAACAGGTAAGTTATGATGGTTGTGTCATTAAAGTATTTGATTCTTTAATGTTCGTTTTAACAATAGACTGTTTTAGAAAAGCTTGAAATGTTGGGTTAAACCCCATTTGCAACATTTGGTGAGTAGATTATTAAGTAATGTTATTGATGTTGAATTAACCTTCAATGCACTACTTTTATCAAACACCAATGAACCCTATTTCTCTTGCCAGTGACAAGAATGGTGGTTTCTTCCACCCATTGGTCGGACACACGGTCGCAGGAATATCCTAGAGTAACCTAGAGTACAGCATTAATTTCAGACTACATATAAATTTGACGGGTGGCTGGAGAGAGCATCTTAGTGCCCTCAGAGCTAAAGGGGAACATCGAAGCTAAAGCTGACCTGTTTGTGAGGTCTGTCTTCTGTAGTTGTCCCCTCTTGTTTTTGTTGCCAGTGGTGTCGAGGGTGGTTTCCTCCCCCTGTTGGTACGACGTTAAACCCCAAACAAACCCCCAAAAATTGTATGTTCAACAATGACTTACATGTATGTTGTAAATCTGTCTGTAAATGTTTTAAAATGCCACATTTCAATATATAAATTGACCCCAAGAAAGTGTTGCTGTAGTGTTTATTATATCTGTTTCCAGGGCCGTTTGATATCTCTATGCAGCGACAACAGTGTTCATCTGTGGGAGATTAATAAGAAGGGAGACACGACCACTATTGAAGAGGTCAAGTCTTATAATCTGGAATCCAGGTAAATAAAATTTGTTTTTGTCTGAATGGACATAGAAGAAACATTACTAAATCAAATTGAGAATCAATACAAGACTACTTCAAACAATAAATATATACTAATTTGAGTAACTTTCATTATTTCATGTAAGTGAAATACACTTGAGTACGATGTTAAACCCCAATTAAACAAACAAATCTATTAAATGGAAATATTTTATATTATCACATTGATAAAAAAATTAAAACTTGCCCTTTTTTTCCCCCGTCAGCAAAATGAAGAGTATCACGGCCTGTTGTTTGAGTACCAATGAGGAGATGTTACTGTTGGGGACAGAGGGTGGCAACATTCTATTGTTAGATGTTCCTAACTTTACTCTACTAGATCAGGTTATCTACCAAGATGTCGTCATGCAAAAGTAAGTATAAATTCCCCATCATTACTGGGGCAAAAATTTGCGGTTTTGCCATACGCCATAGCTCAGCCGATGAGGGAGTTGGTCTTGCTAGCCAGAGTTAAAATCTCTGTGCATAACAAGCATAATTGTTTTTCTCGACAAGGACAATATGTACATTATCGAAATGGCAAGCGGTCTGTGTGAGCTTCCTGCAATCTTGTGCTCTGTGAGGTAGGCTGCTGCACAAAGTTGATTTGTTCACTTCTCTTGGGTGTGCATCTAAACATTTGTTTTGTGACCTTACTGTGGCTTTACTTCCAGTGGTTGTCTTTAAAACCTGCCAATGGCATTGATTTGGTTTCCTTCACCAATTGGGCAGGTGGTTGGAGGGAGCATCCTGTTGCTCTGGAGCTCTTATCGCTTAGGCGATACTTGTGTTTTTCTTTTGTGTCCATAGGCTGTCTTGTCTTTAATTGTTGTTGCCCTCTAGCTAAGGGCACTTTGTTTCAAGAGTAGCAAGTCTGTCTTTACTTAGCACTGAAGGAAAATTAACTTTCCAACATTATGGAAAGGCTTCACATCTTGGCTGTGCTAGTGTCGATTTTTGTTGGAATACCCTTAAGCACAACATAAAATACCAATCTATCAATCAATTGTCCGGGGCGACTAGCAAGGTTGATTTCTGTAACCTTTGGACTAGTAATCTGTCTTACGAGTAAATAAAATAAAAAAAATGAATGTACTATAATAGTATCAAATGTGTTTAATGCAGGAAGTACATGTTCCTGGTGCCATTGAGATCTATGTAATTCAGTATTTTGTTTTGTTGATGAAACTGTTGTGGATCATTTGAACTGAGATCTTGTTGAAGTGCTCTTAGAGTTGGAGAGAATTTACTTCCTGAATATTTGAAATGTACATTCAGGGATCTAAAGTTTTTATTTCATGCCTTGTTTTTTTCTTTACATTGAAAAATTTTTGGCCTAAAGACTAATAATTATTTATAAAAATAAGAACACATTGCACAAGTGCTATATGGCTATCAAACTTTTAATTATCTTTTTTCAAAAATTATTGTAAAGTTTTTTTCATCTAAATATTAAACCAAAAAAAGGTTTATTTGCTCCATGAAACGAACATTAATTAATTGTGATTATCTACAAAATTTTGACATGGATAGTGGGTGGTGGTTTTTTAATACCAGAGGTATAGGTCAACCTGGAGAACTCAATCTGCCGTGCCCTTTCCTCCAAAGTACAATAGTTACAATGTAGGTCAGTGTAAATAATTGTTACATTCCTACAGAAGTGGAACTAGGTTATGTCGAGTGTTATCCAACTACAGCTATTGTTTTCTGGGACTTCAAGCTGGGTTCTGAACTGATAACTGCTCCTACGCTATAATAATAATCTAGGGGTTTGTGTTTTTAATCTAGAACAGCAAATCCTCTTCCGTTTCGGAAACCCTACAATGGTGTATACTTTAGCCAATTGTTACCTACCCAGTTTGTTTTTACAAGAACTTAATAACCAGGCCAATTTGCCCAATCCCATCTTGATCTGTGAATGGAATTGACCCAAAAATAACTATTAACCATATAATAATATTTATGTGTGTGTATAGAAGGTTGTATAAATTTGATATATCCTGGGGTAGAATAAAGGAAATATATGTAATGAAATAACTTTATGCGCCGCCTAAACCCAAAATCTGACATTTACAATTTTCTTTTTTCTCCATGTTTTCCTTGTACATGCACATAACATTGTACAAATTTGTGATACTCTGTTCTTTAGATAGAACAATTACTGAGTAGGTTATTTCAAAAGTCACCTTGGTAAAGTCTGATTGTTAGTAGAGCTTTATCTGAATGATTAATATATCCTTGATAGACCGACCGTTGTCTTATGCAATTTGAATGGAATCTGGTGTTTAATTTGGTCATTCTCTGAATATAAACAAAGCCTTGTCAGGCATGGCTGTTGGGAAGAATGGACTGAACATTGTCTTCCTTTGGTTGTGAAAACTTATTTTAGAAGGACCGATTTATAGGTTTCTAAAATTGTTTGCTGTGTTCATCTAAATTTGCATATTGCTACTGATTTTTGAAAAATTTAGTCCATCCGATCATCAATGAAGTTTTTTTTATATTTATGTATTTTTAAAAGCAGAAAAGCATGTTCGATTATCTCACAAAACTTTAGAAGACCGATTTCAAGGTTATGCCGGAAAAGATTATAGCACAGGTCTGCTAGTCAATATTAAGACCGTACATGGTTGTCTGCAGGCTCTAGTGTCAAACGCTTACTGCTATTTTATCAGCAGCCATCAGATGACATTACGCTCGTCCATTTGCATCAATTTCCTATATTGCGCAAGTTAATTTTTTTTGTCCATGTGACTTGTACTGGGCAAAATGTGATTTCACTATCTGAAAGATTGATGGATGGGTCCGTGGACAAGACCAGGCATAGTCTACTCGTCTCCACTGTAATTTAATCAGCCTTTAAATCCAATTGTGTCATCTTGGTCTAAACCAGGGAACTTCCTTCTTCCAAATTCCCCCAGCTATTTAACAGCTGTTGGCTTACATAAACTCATTACTGCTGGATTAAAGTGGAGTTAAGTTTCCTAGATCCACAACACAACCGCATGTTGGCCTTTAGGGCAAATAGCTCATGTGGCCTTGTGACAAGTTCCCAAGCCACGCAACATGGAATTGATTGGAGACAAACCAAGGCATACATCTGTAAAGCTACAGTATGTACTAATTGCTCATTTATGCAACTTCCAAGCACTAGCACAGTATTTGGGAATAAATTTCTTCACAATTGTCCTATGAGGTTGTTGGCTTCAGCTTACAGAAGTAGCAGACATTATCAAGGCCAAAGATAAAATCATAAAAATACTATCATAATGGTTTGAACATTGTTGTCTGAAAAGTTTTTTTATTACTTGTGCTTTAAGCTACCATGATTAAAACGTCTTTTAAACCTAGATTATTTTGTACTCAAAATTTTTGTTGATTCAACCATTTCATGCAAGTGAAAAGACGCTAAATTTGCTTTTATATCCCAACCAGGCATTATAATGCAACAAATAAAATCCAGATCAGTAGAAATTAGACTTCTCCATTTGTGTCCATTTGGGTAACAATGGTCTGTAATCTGTTCCAATAGCTATCACATTGACGATGGTATATTGTCAGAAAATCGGATCTTGTCAGTTCTGATATCGAGCTATGCCTGTGTTAAGCCCTATTGATTTTCAACCCTGGACATATGGTTTACAAGGCTAATCTGACAGCTACTCAAATACATATATACTGTAACTTAACTCCCTTATGGTGAAGAGGTAGGAAAAATTGTTCCCTTCAGGAAAATTAGCAAATCACAGAAATAAAAGGACAAGAAATGATTTTGTCAACTGATTTTGGTTAAATGTATGCTGGAGGAACATTAATTTCAAACAAATCGAGCACTTCATATTTTATGATTGTAAGTGTGACAACGTGTTATTACTGATCCAGTACAGGACAGCTGCATTTTCAGCACTTCATAAAGTGCCATTTAATATTTTTTTATCCAAATACAATCGATGACCTGTTCAGTATTTTTCTATTGTAATAAGTCAATGAGCTGTGTGTCTTTTCTTGTCGTATAATGGAGGTGTTTTGTGTGATAGTCTGTGAAAGGTAAAACAAAATTACTCCATTCCAATTTCCAACATATGGCTTATAATGGACTTAGGTCTCCTTGTGTAGTTTTGAAGGAGTACATGTATGTCAGACAAGATGACTGTTGAGTGGTTGGGTTTGTTTTTTAAACAAGATTTGCCCGTTTTACACTTTCTCGGGTTATGCGGAATAAGAAATGGACAATCAGTCCTCCAGTTCAGTGAAACACCGAGGGATAAATGGAAGTCCTTTTCCTGGCTACCTTTTGCTAAAAACTGAATTTTTTAATTACCAAAATTTGTTAAGTACAATTTGATGGTACTTTGGATGTAGTTGGACCCAAAGTATTTTAAATAAAAGCCTTTGTTAAAATTAAATTTGGATAAAATATTGAATATTCTTAGTTGAAAAGTGATGTTTGATATGTATCTGCTACATTTAAGTATTTATTAAATTTAAAGCGGCCTATTAATGACTTCCCTGCACCACCTTGAATAAATATAACCACTCTGTTTGGTCTTTTTGCGAGAAGCTGTA
Source organism: Mopalia vespertina (assembly GCA_030265115.1). Taxonomy (NCBI): domain Eukaryota; kingdom Metazoa; phylum Mollusca; class Polyplacophora; order Chitonida; family Mopaliidae; genus Mopalia; species Mopalia vespertina. The sequence goes on along the minus strand of JAQQZZ010153481.1, from coordinate 1,093 downwards.
ATGCTTTGATGATGGGTTTCTAACTTTGGTCAGCTTCTGTGTTATCTGAAATACAACCTTGCTGTGGCATGGTTGTTTTTGTTGTAAAACCTCTAATAGATAAAGGTGATTTATTTGGTTATTGACCAGAAGTCAATTTCTGACTGTTGTTAGCACACTCCTTCAAGGCATCCACTAAAATAATTCAAATCCCTTGACATATTGGCAGATTGCACGGTCAGCTGTAAAATAAACTGTCAGCTGCTGTTAACAATGGATTTATTGGGGACAGTGCTAAAGGGGCAAGGCAGAATAAGAAGCTTGCTGTGATACCCTATCTTATCAGAATGGCTGTGTACACAGTTGGTTGCCATGGCACCAAGTAACACAGATGCTGTTACCATGGATTTTTAAGGTCATAAAAATAATCTGTAGTTTTTGTCAAATATCTTTCTACAGACTGATGTGAGATTTGTCAGATTGTGGCATAAAACGATTAAAGCTCTAAAATAAGGACATTCATTCAATATGAAATGGCCATTAATTGGAGCATGAAGAGAAAAATATTAATAACTGTTAAGGATTGATCAACATCTGGAGTAAGAGTCTACCTGAAGCAGACTTGTTGCACTTGTTCCTGTTCTGTAAATTTGGTCTGACTGCAATAAGAAGGAAGTTTTCTGTTGGCCACTTAGTCTCCAGGCCTGTGCTGTAATCTTTTCTAGCATAAGCCCAAAATCGGTCATCTAAAAAATTTTGTGAGATAACGTAACATTGGCACTTTCCCCCTGGATTGCTGATTTTTTAAATACATAAATGTGACTTGAAATAAAGCAAAATTGCTTTAAACTACAATCTTCATTGATAATCGGATGTAAAAATCAGTAGCAAAATGCAAATTTAGATGAAGAATGCAAAGAATTTGGGAAACCTATAAATCTGTCCTCCTAAATTAAGTTTGCATAACCATGGAGACCCGTTCTGTACGTTCTTCCCAATGGCACAGGCTTTTTTGTATTTTTTCAACCCAGTGGTGGCACACAATCATAGGAGAGAAATAATCTACAGAATTAAACCCAATCTTGACACAATTGTTTGCATCCAGATTCCTATG